>CATKHJ010010172.1:0-10814 GCA_949750685.1 Vernicia montana | reverse complement strand
AAACTCATCCTATAAGCCTCATTTCAATATAACACCCCATAAACATCATCAAACACTTATCATATAACTCATAGCTCATAAAAATACTAGATTTACATCTAATAACTCATATAGCGAATCAAATGAATATGCAAATGAACTTGGGGTATTACATTCTCCCCTCCTTATAAAAATTCATCCTCGAATTTAACAATTATACATATAGCTCACTTGTATTACACATGAAACAAATGGGGATATTTATGTAACATCTATTGTTCACTTTCCCATGTACACTCTTCTACATCATGATTCTTCCATTGCACTTTCACCATAACTATCTCTTTGTTCCTCAACTTTTTCACTTGGCGATCAATGATTGCAATAGGCATCTCCTCATAAGCCAAGTTCTCATCTATCTCTATAGCTTGCGGCTGCAATACATGCGATGTGTCTAGCACGTACTTTCTCAATATGGACACATGAAAGGTAGGATGTACATGACCCAAATTCGGTGGAAGGGTTAGTCTATAGGAGACATTGCCAACTCTCTCCAACACCTCAAACGGTCCCACATACCTTGACCAAAGCTTGCCTTTCTTGCCAAATCTCATTACACCTTTCATAGGAGAGACTTTAAAAAATACATAGTCTCCTATGGAAAAGTGGATATCTTTTCTCTTTGGATCTACATAACTCTTCTGCCTACTAAAGGCAGTCTTCAATCTATCTTGTATTAAGGGCACTTTCTCGAAAGTCTCTTTGATCAACTCTGGCCCCTCGATATGTTTGTCTCCAACTTCCATCCAACATACCAGTGATCTACACTTCCTACCATACAATGCCATGCCAATGGTGGAGTGATAACTGTTGTTGTATGCAAACTCTATCAAAGGTAAACACTTATCCCAACTCCCACCAAAGTCTAGTACACACATCCTGAACATATCTTCAAGAGTCTGTATGGTCCTCTCTGATTGCCCATCAGTCTATGGATGAAAAGTCGTACTGAAGTCCAACTGAGTACCCAAAGCTTCTTATAACTTGTGCCAGAATCTAGATGTGAACTGAGTACCTCTATCTGAAATGATAGATACTGGTACACCATGAAGGCTCACAATCTTGTTCAAGTACAATTGCACATAATGAGCTACTGTGTAGGTTGTCTTGACTTCTAAGAAATGAGCTGACTTGGTCAATCTGTCAACTATTACCCATATAGAATCATAGCCTCTCAAAGTCCTTGGCAAACCTTCCATAACGTCCATTGTAATGCGCTCCGATTTCCACTCAAGTAACTTGATCTCTTACAATAACTCAGATAGCTTTTAGTGTTCAAACTTGACTTGCTGACATGTCAAGCATGAAGACACAAAATTTGCCACATCCTTCTTCACACCATACCACCAATAGAAATCTTTCAAATCATGATACATCTTGGTTGCACCGGGATGAACACTGTAAGGTGCTTGGTGGATCTCTTTCATGATCTTTTCTCTAAGATCATTCATATTAGGTACTCATATTTTCTTCCCATGCATCAACACCTCATCTTTCAACTCAAACTCTAATGTTTGACCCACTAGTACTTCTATCTTTAGCTTAACCAATGAAGGATCTTCATCTTGCAATGCTTTAATCTCATCCATCAACTTAGGTTTCACTTGAAAGTGAGCAATCAATACATGAGATTCGGAAACCTCAAACTACAAACCCTTGTTGAATAACTCTTTCAACCCCTTGATCAAAGGTCTCTTCCCCACTGCAATATGGGCTAAACTCCCCATAGATTTTCTACTCAAAGCATCTGCTACTACATTAGCTTTACCCGGATGATAAAAAATCTGACAATCATAATCCTTGAGTAGTTCTACCCATCTCCTCTGTCTTAGATTTAAGTCCCTCTACTGCAAGATATACTGGAGACTCTTGTGATCGGTGTATATCTCACATTTCTCACCATACAGATAATGTCTCCATATCTTGAGAGCAAAGATAACTGCTACCATCTCTAAATCATGTGTAGGGTAGTTCATCTCATGCTTCTTCAACTGTCTTGAAGCATATGCAATCACCTTCCCGTGTTGCATAAGAACACATCCAAGTCCCACTCTTAAAGTATCACAGTATATTGCAAATCCAACTGATCTTTCTAGTAGTGCAAGTGATGGAGCTGTAGTGAGGCAAGTTTTAAGTTTCTGAAAACTCTCTTCGCAATCATCATCCCACTAAAACTTCACTTTCTTTCTAGTTAGCTTGGTTAATGGTGAAGTTATCTTGGAGAAATCCTTAACAAATCTCTTGTAATAACCCGCCAGCCCAAGGAAACTACGAACTTCAGTCACATTAGTGGGTCTAGGCCAATCCAACACTGCCTCAATCTTCTTTGGATCCACTTGAATGCCATCTTTACTAACCACATGTCCTAAGAAACACACATAGTCAAGACAAAACTCACACTTCGACAATTTGGCATACAATTGGTGCTCCCTCAGAGTCTGCAACACTATCCTCATGTGCTTCTCATGCTCTTCCTTACTCTTAGAGTAGATAAGGATGTCATCAATGAATACAATGAAAAACTTATCTAAATATGGCTTGAACACTCGATTCATCAAGTCCATAAATACTGCTGGAGCATTGGTCAACCCAAATGGTAACACCATGAACTCATAATGGCCATATCTCATCCTAAAGGCAGTCTTACATATATCCTCATTCTTGATTCTGAGCTGATGATAGCCTGATCGAAGATCAATCTTAGAGAAATGAATTGCTCCCTGCAACTGATCAAACAAATTGTCTATCCTTGGCAAAGGATACTTATTCTTGATAGTCATCTTGTTCAGCTGCCTATAGTCGATACATAGCCTCATTGAACCATCCTTCTTCTTCACAAAAAAGACTGGCGCACCCCATGGCGAACTGCTAGGTCTGATAAACCCTTTATCCAACAAATCTTGCAATTGCACTTTCAATTCCTTCAACTCAACAAGTGCCATTCTGTAAAGAGGAATAGATATTGGCTAAGTACCAGGAAGAAGTTCGATATTGAACTCAATATCTCTTTCAGGTGGCAAGCTTGGCAACTCTTATGGAAACACATCTGGAAACTCACTAACTATTGGCAATTATCGTACCTCATTAGGAATCTCCCTTGTATCAATCACATGTGCCAAATATCCTTGACACCCCTTCCTCAGAAGTCTTCTCGCCCCAATGGTTGATATGAAATTGGAAGATACCTCACTTCTATCCCCTTGAAACATAAATTAACTCTCATCTAGAGGCTTGAACTCTATCTTTTTCTCATGATAGTCTATGTGAGCATGGTGCTTGGACAACCAATCCATACCAAGAATCACATCAAACTCTAGTACTTCCAACACAATCAACTCATATGAAAGCTTCCTCCCATCAATCTCAACCATACAAGAAGGGTACATATGTTTCACCTCTATAGTTTCCCCTAAATGAGTGGACACTTCTAAGGGGTTACTCATGATCTCTCTACCCTTTCCTAGTCTCTTAGCAAAGCATAGTGAAACAAATGAATGTGTAGCACCTGAATCAAATAAAACTCTAGCTTGTGCATCTTGGATAGAAAGGATACCTGTTACCGTAGTATTGGAAGCACGAGCTTCCTGCTAATTAAGAGCAAATACTCTGCCTCTACCTCTCCCTTCTGCAGCCTGATTGGATCTGGGTACTTGACCTTACCCTCTACCTCTACCTCCTGAACTCCTAGTATCAGGTATAGTCATTTGAACTATAGGCTGGGATGTAGCAGGTGCATTTTGTTGATCTCCCCACAAAGGACAACCTTTGATGAAGTGCCTTGCTTATCCACACTTGAAACAAGTCCCACTATTTCTCCGACATGTTCCTTTATGATTCCGCCCATATGTAGTACAAGTAGGTCGGCTATAACCCTGCTGCTCATGTCTGGATACAGAACTGGTGACTAGAGCAGAAGCCACTGATACTTTTCTAGATTGTCCTCTATTCTGACTACCTCCCCTATGGTGACTCTGAACCATAGTAGAAGTAGTAGGCTCGAGTGTCTTCACCTGAGAACTATTTCCCCCACCTCTGCTCTGGTTACCAAAACCCTTAGGCTTGTTCTTATTCCTCTGATCTCTCTCTGCTCTATCTTCCTTGCTCTTGGTCTTCATTTGTTTTGCCTTGTCAATCAAGTTGGACAAGGAAGCAAACTTAATAGCACAAAGAGCATTGTGCAAAGGTGCTATCAAACCTCTCCAAAACCGTCTGATCTTAGCTGCTTCAGTAGGAACTACCTCATGGGCATACTTACTTAACCTGTTAAACTCTTTGGCATACTCGGATACGGTCATGCCTTGTTGCTTCAATTGCTCAAATTGAGCTATCCGGTTTTCTCTTTCTCCTTCCCCTAGGAATTTATCTATCATTTCTTACTTGAACTATTCCCATACTGGAGGAATCTCATCATAGAGCCTATTTTCCACATTGCCTTGGAACCACGTCCAAGCATCATCTTTCAGCAAAAGTCCAACTAGCTCAATTACTCTAGCATCGAAATAAGGCAGTCGCCTTACTACCTTCTCAACAGCTTCAAGAAATCCGTGAGGCTCTTCTCCATCCTCTGCATAGAACTCTAGAAGTCCCATTTTTAGAAAGCTATATATACTCACCCCACCATCATCTATCGCTCTCCTAGCCACATGCCTAGGAATAGAAGCATTCACAGGAGCTGGTGGAGGTGGCATTCTCTCCTGTACCGGTGGAGGATGAGGAGGTGGTGTGACATTAGCATCTTATTGCCTCAATCATCTTAATTCATCCAATTCTCGGCGGAGCTCCTCATTCTCACACCTCAAGTCATCATCATCCACTCTTGGTGGAACATGAACTTCCCCCGCTTGAACCCGGCGTCTAGCTCTAGGTGGTTCAAATGGTTCCTCATGAATGGAGGCGGCATTCGAAGCCACATCCGGAGCCCTTATATTCTCAAGAGGGACTCGCCTCGGTCTACCTCTTCCCCTTTATCTACTAGGCGGCATCTATAAGAGAAACACGTAACAAGAGATTTAACACATAGCGATTATCATAGATTTACACATAAACAAAGACTCAAATAGACATAAAGGAATTCTCCTATGCTCCATGGTGTTCACATACTCTATAACTCATAAAGTCTAAACTAGACTTAACCTTATGCTCTGATACCAACTTTGTCACAGCCCAACTTTACAACTGTGATAGTCATAGGGCATGGGTAGGCATAAGGCCACCAAAAACCCGTAAAACCCACATATACCTGTAAATCTCATAACAATATAACATCTAACACATAACCATTCCCCAATATCAGAACCTGAGCACATATATCCATCTCATCTACATACATGTACACATAAGCTCATAAGTCTCATATTAGCTTAATACAAGTTCACGTAAATAGTATCATCATACTTTGCCCTTAGGCCAAAAAAATATCTCACTTTTACACTCATGGAGCACTAAAGTATCTCAAATATATAATAACAAAATGGAGAAATTACATTAATCCACTTGGTTCTTTAGGAAGAAGGATGCCTGAAGAACTGAATCGATGAACTTCTAATCTCCTGAAAAAATGGAATCACTAATGAGATAAAGTAGTGAGTAAATAATATACTACCATACTTGTGAGGCTAGGTCATTCAAGGCTAGCTCACAAGGATGGTAGGGATCATATCATGTCAATGGACTTATATTATGGCAATTAGGTACACATGGTTCAATTGAATCAAATGGTAGTGTAATATAAAGATATATATACACATAGCTCATAAAAGAAATCATAGCTTATAATTAAACACGTATAGAAATCATCCATATGAAAGATTTTAGCAGTAGAGGCATTTTGTTAGCATTCTCCCCACATAAAAATAAGAGTAGAGGCTAGGTAGGCATACTCTTCCATATATAAGAGTAGAGGTCTTATATCGACATACTCTTCCACATGAATACATGAAACTGATCGGGTTTCATGTCTAAGAAAATTTACCCTTCCTAGATAGGGGTAGGATATTATATCCTATCCAACGGGTTACAATGTGTACAATGTCTGATGCTTTACCTACATCAGTGGGGGATTTCCATACCATTTAACATATGTCATCTCATGAAAGAAATTTAAAGGTTCACATGTTTCAAATGAAATTCTTAGGGTTCACATAATCACATAACAATTGAGAATTTATCAATTGAAGCAAATGGATTCACATGATTCAAATGGGTTTATATACATATAAATTCGCATGGTAGTTTATCAACAAATAGGCTTTAAGCCTTAGGATACCAAATACAAATATAGTAGTATATTTTCTACTCACCGTAATAAAAAAGAATCCTCTCTTATCTCTTAGAAGCTCCTCATTCACATCAAACAATAGGGCTCATCACATCCCTCATGATCTCCATTATGACTTCTAAAAGGAACTATACATATAAACTCATACATTTTATCAATACACATAACCCATGCTCTTAAAATCACCATACACATGCTAATCTTATGATTTCTAACTCTATTCCCTTCCCCAAACATGAAATATAACAATGGAGAAGAAGAACACAAAAAAAATCCAAAACCCTAACTCACCTCTTCAATAGATGCTTCAAGAACAAAAGAATAGTTGAGTAATTGTAACCCTAGATCCTTTAGATGAAGCAATTAATGAAGCCTTTAAGCATTTAATGTGAGTGGGTGAGTGATTTTTGAGAGAAAATGGGTTTGGAGCTCTGAAATTTCGGGTGAAATGAAGTTAGGGCTTTAAATTTCTATTTAAAGCCGATTTCTATATTCTACCCTCGACAAAGTTAGCAGTCGTAACAGGCATGTCGTGATCGCGATTCCTCAATTGCGGTCGCCACATAAGCCTCACAATCACTATGCTCTACTGTTCACGTGACTGTTCATTCTAGTATCCAATTCAGGCAGAGAGGTTCGTGGCCGACTTCGCGTCCAAGGTTGCGGTCGCTACCTCATGTCGCGGTCGCAACATCCTTATTGCGGGCTCAAAATACGTCCTGCAGCCCCACTTGAAGGAATTTTCCTCCAATTCTCATAATTCAACTTATAACTTACCCCAATAGTCACATCTCAAAAATAAATACCATATAATCATCACAATCTACTTATCATACAACTCATAGATCGTAAAAATACTAGATACACATCTAGTAACTCATTCACATGATAAAACAAAATACACATGAATTTAGGGCATTACATAATCAAACTAGCTGTTATTTATTTATTTATTTATTTTTTTGCAATCTAACTTTCAGTAGTCGAAACCCACTTTTGAAGGTCAAAAAGTGGCAAAAACTGGATAGTAGCAAAACCTAACATTTTTGGCAACCGAGAGTCTCTTTCAACAACTTAAAACTAAAAATCTAGAAAAACGTTGCAAAATCTTTCAAGCCAAAAAATTTAAACTTTAAGCTTTCCGAAAATCACTTTCGGCTGGCAAAAGTTACTTTCAGAAGCCTAAAGTGCTTTTCAGGAAACACACTAAAATTTTACTTAAAATCAATTTTCTCTCTCAGAAACCTAAAAAACTTAAAATGATGAATAAAAGGGTCTCAAGTTAAGGTAATGAGCCAAGTAAGCCTATTTATAAAAAATTAAAATTCCAAGTAACTAAAATTACAATAACACAACAATAAAATTACAATTTCAAGGTTGAAATAAAATTCCTCGATTTTGGGAGGTCCTTATCTTGATTTTTCTCTACTTCAAACTTTAACTTAGAGTTTCAAACTTCGAAAATGCTTTAGCCTTTGAATCACTTGAGTTAGAGAATCTTTATGATTTTAGGGACTTATATTCTTACGCAAATACTTAAGAGATAATTAGTGGCACCATCAATTATTTATTATCATCAAAATCATTTTATTAGAACCTCAAGGTTCAACAAATATGATAATATTAAAAATTACTCAAAATTCAGGATTTATGGCATCATTAGATTATTCATAAAATAAGTAAAAAATATTATAATATGTATTTTTACTTTCTCATTGATGAGGAGAAAAAATGGCTCACTGCTAAATGAGCCTAAACAAATAAGCCCAAGACGAAAGCAGATCATTCCAAACGCAAGTCTTGAGACAACTGAGCATTCAAGCCCAAGCAACTCACCATAATTAGACCTAAAGCCTCTCAGCAACTTATAACCAATAAGCTTATAATGTCTCAAGACAGGCCACTTGCGCCTCATCTTCTCACTCTCAAATCCTAGCTAGCATGAGTACCTCGCTCCCAGCTACAACTCACCTCGTCAATGAATAGCTTACAAGGAAAGTCTCCTTTGACAAATCCTTACAAGCTTGCTTGAAATGCAATCTCTGCCACCTTCAGAAAGTGGGTTTCTATCATTTTAGCACAAGGTTTCAAAGCCTTCAAAACTAGCACATCATTACCTTTGTCCTGCTATAGAATGATGCGACTTAAAACTACTTGAGTATGTGTAGCCATGCAACTCAAGACGCCTATAAATACCCAAAGTTCTCCAACTTAAGAGGAACCTTAGGGGGAGGACCTTGAGAAGAACCTTGAAGAGGACTCGTTATGATGAAAGAAACCAAAATAAGACTCTTGAGGAGAAAAGAAACTGACCAAGACACTGGCTAGGAGAAAATCCTTCCAAGCATAGAAAGTGAGACACTCAAGGTGACTCGCTATAATTCCTGAGCCTCTTGGTTTCTAGGAAGATCCCACTAAAAGAGCAGTCTCTCGGTCATCCATTGGAAGGCTGACCTTTTTTTTTGAGTTGGTTACTCTCTGGAGTTCAGTGCCTAAAATCCTTCTTTTCCCATTAGAAAATGTCACAGTGAGAGTCCCTCAAACTCTCGCACTTAAGGAAGCAGTGGCTACATCTTCAAATCTACTCTTTCCCCATGTCTTTAATTCCCTACATGTAATTGCACTGACTTAAGCATCGGAGGGTCCACGCCAGGCCATAGGCTTGGCGCAGCCTCCTAATGTTGTTTATCTTTGTCATTCAAGTTAAGAACTAATCTCTTTCCAACACTTAACTCCAGACTTTCCATCCAGCAAGGTCAGCACCATTTCATCCAGTGAGATCAGCACTGTTCCAAACTGTAATGTCAACACCTCCATCCAGCGAGGTTAACATCATTCCATCTAACAAAATCGACACCTCATTTAGTGAGGTTCGCACCATTCCTTAGTAAAAGGTCCAATATCTTCATTCCTTCAACACCCACTGAGAACTACTAGCTCAGCATACTCCATATTTTTCTATATCTTTTCATTCCATACATTCTCTTCCATATACCTAGACTAGACTGACTCTTTTCAGGAAAACCCAAGGTCCAGTGCCAGGCACACAATCTATGCAAGACATACACCCTAAAAAAAGGTCCCGACTTGATGGGAGCCTCCGAGCCAGGGACGCTCTTATCCAAAGCCCTCCAAGTCTCAGGCAGAGAAAGAAAGAAAAAAGTTTGTCACTCATAATTCTTAAGTGTTAAAAATTAATATTGAACTTTTTCATATATCTATTATAATCTATTACATATTAGGGTTGTGCACGGTTCGCGTAAAGCCGGATATTGAAAAATCTCCATACCGAACCAAAATTTTGGGAATTCCAAAATTAAGGAACCGATCCCAAATTGTAAATATAAAATCCCCAACCGAACTTGTCCTGAATTTTCAGAATAAGTCGGTTCGAGTACTCATAGATTATGGATCGGGACAATCCAATTCGAGACTTGGAGATTTCGGATCCCAAATAAATTTTAAACTAAAACAAGGACAAATAAACCCAAATTAAAAAACTCAAATTAAGCTCAAAATATATAAGCCTTTATTTTGATAATGGCCAAAGCCACTTCAATCTACCTGAAAGAGCATGTGCTCCTCCATTTATAAGAAGAAGAGCACATGCTCATTTACTGCTCAAACGATGTGGAATTTTATCTCACCTATTTCTCTGTTTTTTTTTTCTTCCAATGTTATTTTATCATTTTCAATGGCTAACATTTTTTAGTAAAAAAGTTTATTTTATACATATGACCTATCATTGTAAAGCTTTCATAGCATACTGTAAGTTAAATTTACCATTTCATAGTAATTATTATAAAAATTATAAATTTAAAGTGCTTAAAATAAATTGATAACTAATTATTAAGGTTAATTTCAACCTTAACTTTAATAATTAGTTTTGATATTTAATTTAATTTATTTTTTAAAATAATTAATAATTTATTTAATAATGTATTATATTATATATATTTAAACAAATTATATATCACATAGTAAATAATAATTTATATTATTCCAAAATAGATTAATAATTTATTTTTTAAATTATATGTTATTATTAATTTATTATTCAATGTTATTAAAGTTAAACTGAATTTTAATAAAGTTGAACTTAACTTTAATAAAGTTGAGTTCTCCTTTAATAACTTTGAGTTCAACTTTAATAATATTAAATAATAATAACATATAATTTAAAAATCAAATTATTAATTTATTTTGGAATAATATAAATTATTACTTTATTATTATGCTATATGATATATATTGATATATAATTAAAAGTTTGAATATATACTTTTTTCAATAAATTAATTAGTTTTGATATTTAATTTAATTTACTTGATTTAATTTTATTTTTTTAAAATAATTAATAATTTGTTTAATAATGGGCTATGTGATATATATTTAAACAAATTATATATCATATAGTAAAGTAATAATTTATATTATTCCAAAATATATTTATAATTTATTTTTTAAATTATATGTTATTATTATTCTATATTATTAA
>CATKHJ010010066.1:0-47523 GCA_949750685.1 Vernicia montana | reverse complement strand
AATAGCTTGTTCATTGTTTTCCCATTAGAATTTATGAAGTCTACATCTTCCTCTGTTAACCCACAGTAGTGAAGTAGTTGTATCATTCACTCCATTACAATGCACACCTGTTAGACATTTTCATCATCAAGCTGCAATATGCTCAGGGAAAACTCAAAATAAAAGCAGATAGAGAAATTTAGAGCTTAAAATAGGGATTGTCACTTGGTAAAAACTGAAAGGTGGCTGCAAAATCAATATCAGACCAAGGATTTTAGAAGCCACTAAATTTGTCAAAATTGAGCAAAACAAACAAAGATCTAACGAGAAAAAAAACTTCAAAATCGAAATCTATTTTGACAGACTTCGATTTTGATTTTGATAGAAATCGAAAACAAACCTCTAATATTTGGTTTCTTTTGCATTTGATGTTCGGTTTTGGTTTCAAAATCATTTTTGAAACCAATGTGGGATTGATTTCAGCTTTGGGTTTTTACTTTGTTTTTTTATTTTTTGTTTTCAGTTTTTGCATTGTTTGATGGAGACCGTTTAAATGTTAATTTCCATGTTAAATACCTTAATTGTGAAATAAATTTTTTTATACTATAAAAATGAAATTTATTTGAATTTTTAGGTTATTTTTGAAAATTTTCCGACAATTAATTGGTGCATGTAGCTCAAATGGGCTCCGCAAGGCTTCGGGTCCAGGATTATATATTTCGAATTAATTGGCATTGTTGTTGTTAATAATAACTTTTAGATAAAAATTAAAAGAAAATTATTTTGACAATATATATATAATAAATTTTACAATTTAATGTTTATGACAAAAAGTTAAATTTTTTTTATAAAAAATCTCGATAATTTTACAAATAGATATTTAATTAAATTGATTAGCTAAATAATTAGTTTTATAAATCGATCTCAAAGCTTAAAAATATTATAGTTTTGGCTAATTAATATCTAATTAAAGTTACGTACGTGCATTAATAATGCCAAATACATAAGTTTTTCCGCTAGGAAAAAGCCTTTTTATTTTTTATTTTTTTTAACTTATTTTATATATTCTAATGAGTGCACACCAAAGTATAGTTTAATAATAAAGTTGATAGGTTTAAATCACCCCTCTCTAATACTCGGGAAAAAAAAAAAAAAAAAAAAAGAAAGAGTGAAAGCTCATTTTTATTATTATTATTCTTTTTAGCAAATACCAAATAAATGATCTAAAAAAAATGAGTACACTAGATATAAAACAAAGATTGAATAAAATTCAAATTATTTTTATTTAGTTTCATTTCTGTACAATTAGAATTGGAGGGGTACGTAGAACCCCTAAATTTTGTATAGGGATGTAAATACTGCAATTAACAGCAAGATAAACCAATTCTCAGGGCTCATGCCAGAATCATGAATTCATACCTAGATTGCAATAGAGCTAAACGTATGGGATTAGTCTATAGCTTACCAAAATTCTAAATATATTTTGTATTTTTCACTATTCAGTCACTATATAAACCATGACAGGAAGCACCCAAAATACACAAATTCGGCCTCCAAAAATGGCAACAAAATGGGTTAATGTAGCTTTATTACTTGTTTCACTAACTTTAGTAGGAGTGTGTTGTGCTCGTAAAAACCATATTGTCAGCAAGGACTGGGAGCCTGATCCTGAGCCTCCAGATCTAGACAACACAAGCAAATATGAGCACAAAGCCATGGCGAAGAAAATGGCATATAGCAGGCTACCTGTCAATAACAAGGCAAAGCAACCAATCCTACCATCAGAACCAGTGAAACCACCACCACGTGGTGATTTTAGTACTCATAATCATCACCCTGTCGGTCCATTATTTTGGGAACCCGAACCACCAAGAAATTGTCTTGATGATTTTAGTACTGATGATAATCGCTCTGTTGGCATATTATCGTTGCCACCAGGCCCACCACCACCAATGGATCATCATAATAATGGTTTTAGCAAGATAACTGATCAACAGAAGGATTTATTAAATGATGAGGCAGTAGGAGGAGCTGGATATGGAGGTGGTTGCTCGCCTTTAGAAGAACTCACTCCTGCAATCCAACAACTGACTTAAGGTTATCAAGCACAAGTTGGTTGTTTAAAATGACAGTTTTTTTTTTTTTTTTTTTTTAATGTAATAAGATAAGAGTTAATTTGGAATCTCTGTAATAATTAAGCATGAAAATAAAAATTATTGCCCTTGAATCACAATAAAATTAATTCCAAGACTCTTCTTTAATCAATTTAATTAAATACAAGTAGTGAATATAATCACTACTTTAGTACCCTTTCTTGCATTAGTTTCACAACTAAAATTAAATAAATTAATTAACTGTTTGAGTTTGAAACTTTAATTAGTCATTGATTGCCATCATATATAAATATACTTAGAAATCCCAATATTTATAAGTTTAAAGAAATGTACTTTAATTAAATATAAAACTTTGCAGAGTTTTTTTTTTTTTTTTTTTTTTTTTTTTTTTGCACATCCCACAATTCCAATACAGAAGCAAGAAAATGACAATATTATTTTCATTTACTTTAGTTTTAATCATTTAATTGTTATTGGATGAATTAATGAGCCAATATGGGTAACTAGCTAGAGCTTGAAATCCCTTAAAAAAAAATTAACAAGAAAATGAAATAAGACTCAATATATATTAGAATTAAATAAGCATGCATTTTTAATAATAAAAAAAAGGTATAGTTTGAATATATTCAAATTAGTTAGTAGTATGAATAATGAAAAGTTTAGATTATTTTAAGAAAAAAATTAAATAAATAATTATTGCGGTCAATTCAATCTATTTTTTAAATTTCAGTAATCCGATTTGATTTAAAACATTTTATAAATTTATATAACTATGCAATATTTTACATATCACTATTCTTTTTATTTAATAAAATATTTTTTTTCCTATAAAAAAAGTAATTTTTAAATATGAAAAATCATTAATTAATTAATTGCTAAATTTAGTGAATGAAATATAAAAATCATTTGAAAAGTATCGATATCTCAGCCTATTAAAAATTTGTAAACAAATAAAAAATATTAAGATTTGAACACTTGATTTCTTATGTAAGGTTTTGAAATTGTGCTTTTTATGAATAGACTTCCTTTGGCCCCAACTGTATAATTTATTTACAGGCTTAATAAATTTCGACAAATTTGATAATTTTGGCGTGTTGGAATATTTTGAAACAAACTTCCAACTTTCAAAGAAATCCCTTGTGTAATTTTAATGATGATCCCATCATCTGTAAATCTAAGTGATTATTGACAGTATTATAATTAATTAGGATTTTTTTAACAAGTATTCTAAAAACACTGGTTAAAAAAATTTATTTTAGATGAAATTTAATTAGAAAATAATTATTTGTGACAAAAGTTAGGAAGTAATATTTTTACCAAAAATAACTAAATTAATCTAAAAATGATTTGAATGAAAAAAATAAGGATTTTGATAAAATTATATTTAGTTACAATCACTACTATTATTACAGATGATAAATAAAAATATAAACTTTTCACTCATTTAATTTATTTTTCAATTTATTTATTTAATTCTTGTCTGAATTATATATATATAATTTTGAACCAAGGGGATAGTCTTATAGAAAAAATGAGAACTAACACAATTGAGAATTGCAAAATTGGAATTCAATATATCCTCTTAGAGGGTACCCTAAAATTAGGGCTCCAGTTCTATTTTCTGATATTTGGAATGTTTTGAAAAATTAGTCAAAAAAAATATTTTCTTGATTTAAGGAAAATGACTTTCTAACGCCAACCGCCGCTAGCGATCATCAAATTTATCATTTTTATGTATTTTTTTTTTCATATTTAATAATAAAATTTTAAAATTATGAAATTATTATAAGTTTAAATATATTTATAATTTTATAAATTGAAATTTTTAATATTTTTTAAATAATTTTTAATATTATAACCAAATATCAAAAAATTAGTTATTGAGAAAATATTTTTTTAGAAAATGTTTTTCTTGAAAAATATTTTTCAAAGATAAATTATTTTCTGCAAAACAAACGGAGCCTAGAAATCCATAAAATTAAAAATAAAAATAAAAATTATATATCTATATATCTAAAAATGGGAACTAACCAGAATGACTGAAGCTTTTTGAATACTAATTTCTAATTATACAAAACGCAATGACTGAAACTGGTGCACTTGCATGCACAAACTGTTTCTGCTCACACAAGTACTATGACTCCAGATTTCAAGGACAGTTTCAGAATATTATATTCCTTTCTTTCAATATTATCTCAACCAATGCCATTTTTTATGCTTATTTACAGCCAAAAACAACTAAAACTTGTTTCACGAAGCCATGCAACCTTCCCATATAAATAATCAGTCTCTGTGCATGCTTGGACCCATTCAAGTGCATGCAAACTATCCAAAAAATGGCAGCATTGAAGTGGGTTTATGTCATCTTCTTGACTATATTAATGTTTGAACTCGGTTCTAGTCTTAGAGTCCTTACTGACAAGGATAAGGGAACCTATAAACCTGATGATCTTGGCTTCCCAGCAGCGTCATTGGGAGACATTCCATCTGTAAACGTTGGACCAGGGGGTGTCTTCCTTCGTTTTGGTAATGGTGGAGGTGGCAGTGTTGCTGGTTCTGGTTCTGCAAATATAAACATTGGACCAGGTGGTATCTGGATTCCAGGTTTACCCATTCCGGGATTTGTTACTGGACAAGGAGAAGCCAGTGGTTGCAGTTGTGACTCTTGCAGGACTGATGGAAGGTCTACTGTTCCTGATGAAATCCATCATGGTGGAGGAGGAAGAGGATGTACAGATACTGACTGCAGTCCAATTATCAGAAGTAACGGTAATTTTGTCAGCCATGGAGGATATCCCTTAACCCCTTATACTCCACCCGGTCATCCCTTAACCCCTTATATTCCTCCCGGTCATCCCTTAACTCCTTATATTCCGCCCGGTCATCCCTTAACCCCTTATACTACGGCTGTTCAAGGAAAAGATTGTGGCGGTCTTTGTGAAGAAATTATTATCCCTGGGGCACCTGTTGGTAATGCCAGCCAAAAAAATAAAGCTGATGAGCCCACAAAAGCGGCTGCAGAACATGACTAATCACTATCAAAAGCACATTATTTCTCGAAGGAGAGCTAAGGTTTATTTCCTATGAATAAAATCTATGCATATACTTAGTAGCATAGGCTAGGGATCCTAAGTACTGTAATAAGGCCGTTGGAATTTCAGTGGCAGCGAATTTCAATTGCTTGAAAAGTCTCATATTTATACACTAGCTATTGGAGTACATGTTTCATGGAGCAAGCATGTAATCTGGGCTATTCCGTGAAGTTCTTAATTCCACAAATCTTATGCACATAATTATAATCTATATGTATCAATGAATAGTGAACATATGCTACTGGTTCCAAAGTTTTCATTTTCATGATGATACTAGAAGGAAACAGAACCTACTGTGCTAGACCTTTCTGAAGAATTTTCACTTTGCATCAATAATAACTGAAAATGTGGAACTAAGATTTCTAATTAAACAGTTTGACCCTCATCAATCGTCAAAAAATTGGGTATGAATTTTGGATTCTGTTAGATTGATGTGACTTCTTTCCATGTAATTGCATTCATTTATCAGAGGACAGAGTCGGTATGCAAACCACAGAATGAATTGCTTCAAATCATAGATATTCAGTGGAATAAATATAATAAAAGAGTCTGATGGCTTACAGGCACAAGCTAAACTATACATCCAGCTTGGTGTTGTCTAGCTAGTCTTATCTTCTGGCTTTGGTTCAGATAAATCTGGATGTTCCAAATACAATTGCACAGACAAAGGCTCACTACTCATTGACTTGATCGGGGTTATTAGTGGAGGTTGTTGCCACTGCTTTGTGTCTGTTGGGATCCATAACTCTGCATCCTTGCTTGTGCTAACCTGAGGAATGGAACGAAAGTAAGCTGTTATCTCCCACCTGCAATCTGGTAAAAAGTGAAAAGTTCACATAACCTTCTCCAATCACATGATACTATCGAAGAATTCTAAGCAACTAAGCAATAAACCAACCCCAAGAATATTTGTTAAAATGCCGCAAATCAAAAAAATCAGACCAACTAAATGCAAAAGCCATTGTTGTTGTTTAATTCCTACTACATGTGTCACTTACCACTTGGAATAGCCTTGGTAAGAGGTCCAGAGACTGAAAGTTTCATTAAGAAAGATCTAAGAGAGAATTCCAGGTCACTTTCTTCCACCTTCAAGTCACAAGACTGGTTCACTGTGAGCTTGAAAATGAATCTCTCCACTGGGATGTTATGATTGCTAAAAAAAATTACTGCCACTCTGTCAACCAGTCCCTGTTTTGTTTTCAAAAAAAATTCATAGCACGTAAAAATATAATTACAAGACCTAATGACTATACAAACAAATAAAAAGCAACACAATAATAAAAGTTTTTGCAAAGATTCAAGTAAACCCCAACTATGGCCTCACATAATACAGGTAGAATAAAGTATTCTTCTAAGTATTTCAACCTGTTAATCCAATAAAATTAAACTGCCTAATTGCTTACAATCTATTCAACAAATGAGTAATTCCAAGAAATTATCAACAACGTCCATATTCCAATAAAAGACAAATCACTAGAAAAGATTTCGACCACAAAAGCCAAAACAGAAATGAAAAAAGAATTCCCATTTCCATTACAAAGCAATCAGATTGAAATGCAGAAAATAAAAGAAAAATCCAACCTTTTGGATAAAAGGCAGAAGCCCATTAACGGCGGAGTGAATGTAATCTCTGAGCTGTGGGTGCTTAGCTCTCTGTACCACCACATTCATATACCTTCTCCTCTCAAACGCAGCGGCAGGGTATAATCCTTTGAGGAAAACAATTGATGTAATGGCTACCTCCAAGAATTCAACTAATATCCGAGCCCTATCATCTGCCATTTTGGAGAAATACAAAGATTAATTCAAAATATAAAGCGAAACAATTGAAAATTGGAATATGAATCGAACCTTTAATAGATTGATTTTCTCTGCGTTCCATCGGTGAATTATGCCAAGTAGGGAATCTTATGGCTGGAACTGGAACTGGAACTGGAGGACACAAGCGTTGAAAAGATTTTCCCGCAAGCTAAAGAACATTTCACAGTTGAGTAAACGTGCTGTCGTTTGATGACACCTGAACATGTTTTGCTCTATATAAGATGTGTCGTTTATGTGTTTTAATGTCGTGGTTGATATAAGATGACTGTTGACTGTTAACACGAGTAGTCGTTTGTCCGACCATATGAAATTCAATAGAAATTTTCAATTTCAATAATTTTAACGCCAACTACAGTCTCGTTTCTTCCCTTTTTCTTCCCATCTAGTTGTGGTCGTTTTATCATTTTCCATTGTCTTCAAACGACAGGTTGTTTTGCTGCTGGAATTTTTAGTTTGTTTTCATTATTGGCAATGATAATTTTATCCATCATACCAGATAATGGCATAAACCAACCCGAACCAGATGGCTATGATAATTTTATCTGTCATATCGGGTAATGGCATAGACCAACTCGAACCAGATTATTAGCTATGATCTTTATGATTCTAATAGTAATACTGACCGTGAACCAGATTATATTTATATATATATATGAGAAAATAACATAAAAAAAAAAATTAAGAGTAAAAATATATATATATATATATATATATATATAAAAGCAGGTATACCGATCCGATCTGTCATCATATCACTGCCCAATCCGACCTGAAGAAATAAATGACGGGATGAGTATTTTATTTTTTAAACGGATTGGGTTCGAGTTTTGCAACACCCAACCGTTGTCATCTCTAATTGGCATGCATTTATGCATTCTTGTGTTTTATTTTCCGTTTTGTTTGTCATTCTCTGTCCTTAATCGTCAGGATGTCGCACAGGGAACTCTTTCTGCATTACTGAATTTACTTTTAATTCTAAAAATTATACAAAAAGTCCAAAAAATCTGTAAAAAAAAGATTTCTGAAGAATGTTTGTATTGCATATTTGCAACTATAACTGAAAATGTGAGCTAAGATTTCTGATCATAAACTAAAAAGTGACGGGAGTAGTTCAATCTCTCGTATATTCACATATGAAACTTTAGTTGGAAATTACTTGATATATGCAACTGTACAACCAAAATTTGTTGGACTTTCAGGTTCATACTTGGCTACGCGTGGATGCTTTCCTAATATCTCCAATGCTCGCTGCTTAACAGCTCCAGTACCCATCCCATGGACAACAAAGATAACAGACTCTGGCTCTCTAGCAGATAAGGCCATATCGAGCTGGAGAGCAGCTTCTTCCACTCGCATACCACGTAGGTCAACAGTGTTCTTCGATGTCTGCACCCTAGCCCCATAAGAAACCTCCTCATTTGTATTGACCTCTGAATGACTCTGCTGAACCTGCAATATGGACCGAGATGAGCAGTATCAGCATAGTTGGACTTTAATTTGAAGAGAAGTACCAAGTAGCCCACCACTGGCCAAAAGCACGTCTTGAAGTGAAAAACATTGTTAGGTTAAACAAGTAATCTTGGTATTCAAACCAAAAACAGCATGGTTCAAGTCTACTAAATTAACATGCATTTGCAGAACATACACCAGAGATGCGTACTCTAGTAACAAGAATTGGTATTAATTGTATGTTTGTGCATATGAAACTCAAGAATATTACAAACAATAAATGCATCCTTGCATCTTATACAGGAAATTTTGCTAAAAATGGAAGTGTTTCTAGCTTCTTAGGAATCAGCATAAGGAAATGCAAACATGAGAGATTGAGGAATGCTTGCTGTATACCAAAACAGTTGGGACTTTTCCAGAGCAGTATGTAGTACATACCTCCCTCTTTAATCGTGGGACCAACCGTGTTGTGGTTTTGTTACCTTGAATGGATCTAATATCACTTTTCTTCACACGAACTCTTATTTTACCATATTGGACTAACACTGTCTCATCATTTCCTGGTGCTTCAATTACAGTAGCTATCTTATCTCCTAGTCCCTTCGCATGGACTTGCTCTCCAAATTGTGGAATATATGAAGTATCTGCTTCACTGGCAGGAAGACTGTCAACAGGACAATGAGCTTCAACAATAGAAGCAAT
Source organism: Vernicia montana (assembly GCA_949750685.1). NCBI lineage: Eukaryota > Viridiplantae > Streptophyta > Magnoliopsida > Malpighiales > Euphorbiaceae > Vernicia > Vernicia montana. Next base: position 38,366 of record CATKHJ010010066.1, on the reverse strand, counting down.
TGCAGATTCGGACTTCCTAATCAGAGAATTAAATTGATCTGGACTGGCTTTTCTAAGTTGTTTTTCAAAGTCATGCACCACAATTTCCATCTGAGACTTCATGGCCTTTAGTTCCTGTTGGACCTGCTGGGTTTCTTTTGCCATGAGTGCAGTCACATGCCTATCAAGATCTTCTGCCTCATTTTGAATCTTGATCAATAAAATCAAGGGCAGAAGAGAGAAAAGGAAAACAAAGAGACAACAACAATTAGTACCACGAATGTCACATTTTTTTTCCTATTTGCAGATAAAAAATCAATTCAAATTTCTCAAGCACTAATGATTAATGAAACAAATTTGGGAACCATATGAAAGTCAATTTTTGATAACATTGACAGGAAATTACTAAAATATGTGCAACCATCTGCAATAGCAGAACTAAATGTTGATTTGAGGATTCATCATCAGGGCCAGCCAAGTAAACTGTCGCAGCCTAAAACAGCTGGATTGGTGATGATCCAAGCACTAGTCAAAGATAATACTAGAAAGCCAGATCCTAAAGGAACAGCTAAATGACGCACTAACAGTAATGCATTTCATTCCACTATCGTTGCTGAGTATGTAGCTGAAACTGAATTGAAGTTAGAAACAAAAATCTTGACTCACAACAACAATGCACAGTATAAAAGTTAGGCAACAAATTTCATCCTAAGCTGGAATGTCTAAATTATACCTCATGGTAGATCTCCATAATTTCTGCATGAAGAGATGCAGCTTTCATGGCCTGAGCTTCCAATCTGTTTCTTTCCTCCACTAGTGATTGATACAGCAAACCTTTACGCTGCTGCTGCTTTTCAGGCATTAACTTCTCAACCCACTCCTGTGCACGCTCAATTATACTACTATCAAAACCAATTGTTTTAGCTATGCTTAATGCATTAGAATCACCAGTACTCCCCCAGAGGATCTGATAAGTAGGTTGCAAGGTTTCAAGAGAAAATTCCATGGCTGCATTCATAAATCGGGTATCCTTATCTTTCAGGCGACTTAAATCGGTATAATGAGTTGTTACAACAGCTAAGTTAACATGACCTCCGAGATATTTTAAGATGCTGGTTGAAAGTGCCACCCCTTCAGAAGGATCAGTTCCACTGCAAATTTCGTCAATAAGGACAAGTGAATCTTGTGAGGCCACTTCCAAGATCTTACAAATGCGAGATATGTGCCCACTAAAAGTTGAGAGATTTTGCTCCAGCGACTTCAATAAAAGAAAACCAGAGTCAATGAAATGGACCAACCAATTGAACTGAGAACACATTTCCCATAGAGAAGGGAAACTATTACCTGGTGGTCCCCAATATCTGCTAGAACAAGATCAAACCATGGAATCCTTGGGGTGTTTTTAGCAGGCAAAAATAAGCCAGCCTTTGACATAACAGATGCTATACCTAGAGTTTTCATAGAAGCAGTTTTCCCTCCAGTGTTAGGTCCTGATATTACAACCACTCTGGTTCCACATTCCACCTTGATGTTTATTGGCACAGGAAATTCAGATACTCTTTCTGACAAGCTTTTGGTGGCCATTACACTATCTCCATCAACCAATACAGCTGAATTCCCAGAAATGGCCCCAAGGACATTAGACAAACTTCTCTGAGATGACCCAAGAAGTAATGGATGTTGTATACCTTCAATATCTATTGATAGTGCATAATATGCTCCACTGGAAAGTTCACCTTCACAGCCCTCTGAAGTCAAAATCGGACAGACACCATTCACCTGTTGAGCATAAGCAGCTCTAGAAAAAGCAAGATCAACTTTGAGAATTCCATCCAATAAATATCTTATGTCCCTCTCCGATTCTGCTATTTCAGACGTAAGCAAGCTTAAAATGGCTATTTCCTCAGCTCTCTCAGAGTTTGAGAGCATGACTTCAAAGTTATTCAATTCCACTGCATCAACAGGCTCCACAAAATATGTTGCACCAGAACCACTAACATCCAGAATCACACCATCTGGAATCAAATATCTGTGGGTAACCCTAACTCCCACACACAACCTAGAACGGCGCTTAGTTACCAAAGGCTGGTCAACACCCCCAGCCTGAAAAATCCGAGCTGATATTCCCTTCAACAAAGTATCCAGATTCTCCATGTTTCTCTTCCTTTCAGACCTAATAATCTCCAATTCTTCACTCGCTCTATCAAGGATTATTGAAAGATTGCAATCTATGCAAAATCCTATCTTTTGCTCCAACTCTATTTGAAAATTGCATTTCTGAAGTATTTCCAGAAGGGGAGAGTACCTATTCAAATAAAACAAGATGGATGAGATCCGGTAGAAAAAAGCTTGTTATCAATAATATGGAATTCAATGCAGGCAGGCACTGCTTCAAGTTTTTCGAAAGATAAAAGATGCGAGCAGTAAACCCCTTTGCAAACAGTACCTTCAAAATCAGGTTTCTTTGAGGGCTTACTGAGACATGAGAATCCATGACTATCATACACTTATGCCTCTCTCCAAATTTGTGTCAAGCAAAAGAGAAAACCTATTGAAAGATGCATCAGATGGTTCTTATGCATAAAATAAGATTGCATTAAGACATTCAAAGCTTAAGATGCCTTGAACAGAATATATTTTTCCTATTTGTTATTGTCAATATATTGAAAAATACTAGTCTACAAAATAACAAGAACAGGCAGACAACAAAGCCATTTTATTGCTACAAATGAATGGAAAAACATATATATATATACCTCTCCAAGCAATCTCCACCGTCCTTTAACCTCTCCAACACGGCCCTTGAAGCTCTCAGCGTCCGCCTCACAGCACAGAGGTCACTAACGGTAAGCAAGTTCCCAGAAACAGCAGAATTCAGAATTCCCGTTATATCTTCAATCCCTGAAAAATCTAACGAACCAGATTGCATGACGGCCAATGCTGCAGCGGTCTGGTCGAGTAACTTACGGCTTTCCTGGAGGGTTTTCCCAATGGGAATGGTTGCGTTTCGAGTCACTGAATAGGCCATGGAAGTTGAAGTGAAGGGAGAGAGCCGGTCGCAAAGCGAGGTCCATTCTAGGGCTTTTAAGGTTTCGGATTGCAGAGAGAGTAGAGGTGAGAGCGAGTCGGACGAGTTTTGAAGGGAAAAGAGAGGCTTTAAGGTCTTGAAAGGTTTGAAGAAGAGAATTGGGGACTTTTTGATGGAGATGAATCGATTGGAGAGTTCCATATCTTCGAGTTTTAGAGGTATTTAATGGAGAACTATTGTTATTGTTAGCATTTGAAATTCAGTTGCCAGTTTTATTTTCCAGTGAGGGTCTCTGAATACTGTGTCTTGCAGTCTCTCGTGTCTTATCCACTACATATATTTTCAGTTTTACACTGCTAGAAATAAAGGAAAATACAAACATTCCCATGTGTTAATTCAAAGAAAAAAAAAAAAAAAAAAGATTTTAAGTGTGTTAATAAATATTAGATATTAATGTCTCAATTTATCTAATATTTCGATTTAAGACATCTTACTTACAAACCCAATACCTAAATATTATTGAAAGACACAGATCATGATCTATCTTGATTCTAATTCAAAGAAATCAATCCAAGCAGCAGAATGAATACGGAAATTAGGATATGAACTTGGAGATTTTAACAGCAAATATGATACAACCAAAGTACCATTTTTTTTCCCCTGAAACAATCAAAGTGCCATTAGTTTTTTTTTTTCTGTACTTCAATAGAAATGCCAAATGCTCATAGTAATTCATTTTCCAAATAATTCTGTCTTCGAAGGAACTTGGTACCCTCGTAACTTTTCCCGGTTTGGCTATAGCTCCAAATACATTCTTTTCCATTGACTTGCACTCACATGGCCAACATCAAAACAAATTACCGGAGGGATCAGAAAGCTAATCTCTGTTTTGCTCTAACTTCTATTCCATTTTTGCAGACACTGAGTACTTCACTCTTGAAGTGTCTTCCATGAACAGAACATGGTAGATCCTGTAAACCAACAAAGAATAAGGATTTAATAAGTATTTTATTTTTCAAATATTCAGGCCTGTTTAGTTTTGAAAAATATTTTCCATTTTCCTTTTACAGTTTTCATTTTCATTTCCTAATTTTCTATTTTCCAAATGGAAAATGGAAAATTGGAAATTGGAAATCATGTTTGTTTATCTCTTTTTTTTTCTATTGTTTTCATTTTCTAACTCCTTTACAAATTTTATTTTATTTTTTATTTCATCATTGTTGTAACAATTATTGTCCATACTTCATACTATAATATCTTAGGTATAGTACAATTTGACATAAAATTTAAGTTATACTCATCTAATAAAAAAATTATTTGACAAACAAATGTTTAAAATTAACCAATTCTTAAAATGATAGCAAGTATATATGAAAATGTCAGATAAAGAATAAAAAGAGTGAATTGTTACCGATGTATTTTATATTATACAAAGTACAATCTATAGAATGTGTATGTGAGGTACACGTTGAACTTAAATAACAACAAATTAAATAATAAAAAAAGTATTATAGTGAGATTCGAATTCGTGAAAATGATGCCATAGTTGGAGAACTCCGTGTTTTCTATATAGGAAAACATGCTACTTTAATAAATGAAAAGTGAGAAAACATGTTTTTTTGTATTCTCTAAAGAATAGTTATAATTTTGAAAATTCTGAAAATAAGTTTCTAGTTTTCTAAATTAGAAAATATTACAACTAAATAACCAGTTCTATTTTCTAGTTTTCTTGGAGTATTTTTCTAGAAAACTGACATTGTTTTCCACAACTAAACAGGTTCTCAGTGTTCTCAAAGGAACAAGCAGGATATCTTAAATCTAAGACACCCTTGATACCTCCTCTAGCTTCGTATCCAAATTAAATGCCTTCTTGTCAATTGGCTTCCTCAGTCATAGCCAAAATCAAAACTAATTACTAGATGGATCAGAATGCTGACCTCTGATTTGCTGCGACTTTCATTTCATTTTTACAGAAATGAGATCCACCAAGTACTTCACTCTTGAAATTGCAAGTCTCACTAAAAACAGAATGTGGTACATCCTGAAAACCAGCCTAGAATAATGATTTAATCAAAGCAGCATTGCATGACTATCCAACTGCACTCTGCCCTGGCGCTTTCTTGATACTCCTCTCCTTCATCATTGCTCTTACCTTCTCAACTTTGTCCCATCTCTCTTCTTCTGCATATAAATTTGATAATAACACATAATTACCAGAATTCCATGGTTCTAGATTAATAAGTTCTTCTACTGCAAGTTGTGCAAGCTCCATATCACCATGTGTACGGCAAGCACTAAGCAAAGCACCCCATAAAGAAGCATTTGGCATCTCAGGCATACTTCTAATCAGATCATAAGCCTCCCTAACACATCCACAACGCCCAAGAAGATCAACCATGCATCCATAGTGCTCAAGTTTTAGCTCAATTTGGTGATTTACAGTCATTGAAGCAAACAAATTCCTACCTCTTTCTACTAACCCTGCATGCACACAACATGATAAAACCCCTAAAAAGGTCGCATCATTAGGGTTGATGCCTGTGTTTATCATCTCCTCAAACAAGTTTAACCCAAGTTCACCCTTCCCATTAAAAGCCATAGCTGAGATCATTGCGTTCCATGAAATCACACTCTTTCGAGGCATCTTATTAAATACTCTTCTAGCAGTCTCCAAATTACCACATTTGCTGTAAAAATCCACTAATGCATTGCCCACAGATACAAAATCTCGATAAAGTCCACTTGACTCAGCATAAGACTCAATCCATTGCGCCACCTCAACAGCTCCTAAACGAGCGCAGATAGGCAAAACTATGACCACAGTTGCCTCGTCTGGCTTAAAGCCCTGATCCTGCATTTCATGAAAAAACTTCAAAGCTTCACTATCCCGCCCACTTTGTGCCAAGCATGAAATCATGGTATTCCACGAAACAACACTTCGTTCACTCATCTGCCTAAATAAATACAGACCCACATCCACATCTCCCCGCTTACAATACCCACGAATCATTAAATTCCAAACAATCACATCCCTCTCACACATTTCGTCAAACACTTTCTTAGCATCCTCCATTATCCCACAAGTAGTATACAACTCAACAACCCCAATTCTTATCGAGCTAAAACAATCAAACCCAACCATAATAACATCCTTATGAAAGCACTGGCCAAATTTAAGGTCGCACAGATTGGAACAAGCCTTGAGTAAAGGCGCAAAAGTATACTCGTCAGGCCAAATGCCTCGATTTTTCATGGAGGAAAAAAACCTCAGAGACTCTTCAAAAGGTCCACATAGGGAGTACCCTTTAATCATGGCATTGAAGAGTAATATATTGGGATTATAGGATTGGCAAAAGACGCGATTTGCATAGGCCATTTTGTTCTGAGACCCACAAACGGAAACGAAATGGGCAAGTATATGGTTGAATCGGTGAAGTTCATGGCGAAGGACATGGGCGTGGATTTGGTGAAGTTGGGTTCGGGTATTGTGCCCGTGGAGGAAGCGCAAGATCTTACGCTCAATATCTCTGCAACTTCTGCTCATTTGACAAGGTAGTTTGGCTTTTTAGATTTTGGTGGGAGTTCATAACCGTATACATATAAACAGTAGATGGCAACTTTGAGGTTCTGTCGTTCGACGACAGCGAGTAAGTTAATGGGACAAGAGAAAGAAGGGTCTATGTGTGTCGTGTGACAATAAGTTAAACGTTTTGATCGTCGAACGACCGCATGAAACTTAAAAACGACTGTAATTATTCTAGTCGCCGTTGTGTAAATAAACTCCGTCTAGTCGACCAATATTATCGCCACTTGTAAGTTTCAATGCCTGCAAATATTTGAGTAAGATGAAAAAATTTTATTTTTTAGAAAATAAAATCACATTTAACTAAAAGCACAAATTATTCTTTATATAATTTATTTATGCTTGTCTATTGTGTAGATTGAATTTAGAAATTTACCAAAAAAAAAATCTTTTTATTTGTATTCCCTTTATAGAAAAATCAAAATTATGAAAAAATAAATAAATGGAAAAAATAAATCATCTTAAAGAAATTTGATACAGAAAACTTATGCAGTACATATAGAAAAAATAAAAAATAGACCAAAGTAAGAAATTTGCTAATATAAGCTTAATCTTAAAACTTTCCATATTTACCAGATTTGCCACCTCAACTTGTATGATTTAACAAATTAAAAAAAAAAAAAAAAAAAAACCCTTTTTTGGTAGAGAGAGCTATTCAGTATTAAATTCATGGCCCTCACCTCCAATTATAATTACCTCAAGCTTTATTATATTTAGCAATTCTATTATTGGGAGCTACTACATGCAGAAACTGAACGCACTAAAATTGTGCTGGTTTTTTTCAGTTATAGATTTTGATGCAAATATGGACAAATATGTAAAAAGTGCATTCTTTCAAAGCTTGGGTTGGGAAAAGGAAAAGGAAATTGAGATAAAATTTTCCGTATAAAATTTGCTTTTCAAATAATTTCCTCTCTTTCCTGTGAAAGCAGTCAGCCCAATTTCTGAAACTTCTATTTATTATCTCTATAATACAGATATAGAAGCAACTTTGCCAGATATATTTGTTCCTTGTAGTATAATAAAACTCCTGCAAGATAGATAAGTTCTCACAGGATCTATACTTTTTCATTCTACAACAAATATTAGGTGGTTCTCTATCTAATTAACACAAGTTACAAAGTGATACAAACTAACCACTTAGTACCAGTCGTTCATAATGAGGATGACAGTGGTAAGTGATAGCTTATTATTTAGCAGTGTATCGTTCATAAATATTTCATGTTGGGTTGAAGGCACAGAACTATCAACGTCAAAGCCCAGATGTTTTGCGCATGAGATAGCTGATGAGAACATATAACTGGTTAAATTGAACCCAATGGCCAACAGTCAATGGGGATATCTTGTTTGAAACCTGGAAAAGAAAAGAATATCAGTTTGGAGAGTTAAGAGAACCAGATAATTCAAGTTTAATGCTACGAATATGAAATTAGATTGGTAAAAAAAAAAAACAAAAAGAAAAAGATGAGGCATGTAAACATTTGGAAATTGGTTACATGGCTTACATTTCCAGTTCATCCCTTTATTTTGCTAGGATAGGAGAACCACAAGCAGCAGGAGCATGCTTTCCATTTTCGTAGACAAGGTTTCCTCTAACAAAAGTTGCCAAAACTTTTCCCGAAAGTTTGGTTCCCATGTAGGCTGAGATACTCTGTTTCAAATACGACCATTGGTTCCAGTGATACTAACTTTCAATAGCCATTAGGCAAAGTAGAAGAAGAAGATAATATTCAAAGCAAGCAGAATTAGTTGAATTTATAAAAGAAATAGATAGAAAGACCAGAAGGTATACCGGATGTTTAAGGTAAATAGGAAGATCTTCGTTAAGAACAAACTCTGTATTTGGCTCCCATATGACAATATCTGCATGCTTTCCAACAACAATACCCCCCTGCAAATCGTAATATGGAGTCAGCTGAGATGATATCATCTAATATAAGCAATAGTCATTTCATGCCTCCACTCCTGTTTAATGTCATTTTTCCTACTGCAGCCTTTGTTAATTAACTGGAATCCCAAAGGCTAGAATTTTGCTTCACCTTTGAATCTTGTCCAGCAAGCTTTGCAGGCCTCTCACTCCACCATAATGCTAATTGCTCCAAGGTTACTCCATATTTTCGCCCATATGACCATGTCACAGGAAGGAGAAACTGCAGATGCTCTCAAAAGTATGCTTATGAGTTTCAAAACCAGTAATAGGAAAATAGTAAACTGGAGCAAAAATATAGTTTTTTAATCAAAATGAAGAAATGATAAATTCTTGCTACTCTGATATAAATACACTATTATGATCCTGAAATTTTGGCTCTCTTTTTTACTTTTTGGCTCATGGTTGCACGTGAATTTTATGTTCTAAAGCATGTTCAGCCCTGAAATTGTCCAACAGCCATGAAAAACTCCTTCATCATAAATCATGGCCCCACAGGTTTTCCAGTGTTTAAGAATTCAATATAAAGTCATGGTTTGTAATTATAAATTCAAAAGTGATTTCAGAACTACCCCATAACATGAAAGGTAATAGAACCACCCTGGCAGAAAAAATATGAATGTAAGGCAGGCAAAAAAGTCACAGAGTATTTAACAATACAATCCACCTGGATGCCCTATGCAGTTTTGTAATAGTATATTTACATACATGCCAACTTATTGCTGTGAGGAAACATTTCATGCTCCTGAAGATATTAGTTGGAGGATAATGACGAGTAAAAGTCTGACACGTATGAGTGTTGCAAAAGAGAAGGAAAACGCTAACCTGCAAAGATGATATGCCACCCCAAGCCCTCAAGAAGTTACCTTCATCAAGGAGTTTAAGTTCTGGCACTGTTGGTGAATGATCAGAACTTAGCATGTCAATGTCTCCTTCCTGAAACAGAACAGATGTCAAGTATAAGCATAAGATAGAAGAACAAAGGATAATAGGATTCAAATGCATCCTGGAATCACAAATACCAGCAAAGCATTCCATAGTAATTCTTTATTGGCTGAATCACGGATGGGTGGAGCGCATTTAAAACGAGTATCTCCATCCGGAATCTCTTCTGCCGAAAAGGCTAGGTAATGGGGGCACGTCTCAACAGTCACATTGTCACCACTTCTTTTCGCTTGCTGTAAAAATGGGGAAGACACCATGTTGAATTCAATTGAAACAATGAAAGGAGAATTAATGGGCATGGTTCAAACCACACACAGAGACTGAATACACATGAAAAAGGAACATTTTAGTTGCATACCTTTAAAAGTTGCAGGGAAGAACCAGAATCAGACAAATGAACAATGTGAAGATGAGCTCCTTCTGCAGGACCACCAATCCTTGTATCCTTTGAGAGAGTCACAAGCTCTCTAATAGCTGCCTCCTCCCTGGATAATGAACAACCAAGTTCATTAGTTATATTGATCAGCCAAAAAGAGGTCATACCAATTGAACATTTTGATAAGTTCATACAAAAATGCTACAGCAAACTATATGTTGACAAAAAGTAAATGGAAAGCATATTGCTGTTACAAAACGACTAAACCTATATGAAAATGTTAATAGTTTACCAAAGGTTAGAATCACACATATTTTTAAGGAAATTGGAGAATATAGAACATCTAATTTTGCCAATGTGTTACAAAGATAGCATGCATTGAATAAACATTAGATTGGATAATATCCAAGAGATATAAGTAAAAACAAAAAGACCTGCTAGCCAGTACATATCAATTGTGACTCATTTGTTTACATCTGAATCAAGAAAATGATTGGTTATAATTTTAACTATTACCATCCAAAATAATGGACTCTACGATTATGCTGTCCTTTAGCTCTATCTCCAATAAAATTCCAATATCTTACCATGATGGTGGCCTTGTCTTAAGATATGTTGAATAATGTCGAGGGTCATTTGTAGCATCTTCTATGTAGTTCTCAGAATCTTGTTGAATCTCAGAATGTACAAGTAAAGGTCTTCCATATTTTGCCAGTACAGATAATCCCTCCTGCAGAAGCAAATGGTAAGAACCTTAAGCGAATAGACAAAATCAACACAATCAAATCATAGGAACTAAAGCAGTTTAAAATGGGAAAAAAATAATCTAACTGTTAAAATTATTTCAATGAATCAGGGATGCCAAAGTTCAAAGAGTATAGCACATCATGTATGAGTAAGTCAATTGTGAAAAAAAAAAAAAAAGAATATGGAACAGATTGTGGATCAAGGTAGATTAGTAAGTTACAAACTCCAACTACATTTTTATTTGACCAGATTCAGTTTTGTATCAGAGAAGTTCAACAATGCTCCAAGCAACAGACCTTGATATGACTCGCATTGGTCATAGGAAAGTCATTGATCCCCGAAGGACACATAAAAGACTACAAAACAAAAAGCAAGGGAAGTCGTAAGAAGATATGTCAATAACCAAAAATAATAGATGACTAGACTAAACATTAAGAAAAAGGACACATCAAATTTGAGTAATTACATTGCAAACTGCAAATAAAGCAAAAAATTCATCAAGGCTTTCCATTGACAGGACAGACGTCACTTTCATTGTATAACAAAAACAACTATATCCCAGCTGAATAAATAGTAACAAGTAGCTATTATGGGCTACATACTAAGATTTCGATCAGGAAACACCTTGTAAGGCATGGATATAATGTTCTGTACAATCACATTAGAAGTGAATGACATTTTCTTAGATGATTACCTTTAAACCAAGAACACCGGCCCTTAGGAGTGCTTCCAGAGAACTTGCATTGAGAGCATTTTCAGGAACTAGGCCTCCCCAGAAACCTGGTGATAGTCTAATTAAGAAACAGGTCTTTAAGATATTGGCATCATCATAAGATATAGTTTCAAGAGAATACCAACATCAACATAGATATTCTTTTCTGCAGCCTCAAGCTAACACGTGCACGTCCAACATTAAAAGAAATAGTAGTCAGTAAGATATATGAGTACTAACAAATAACAGGAGAAGCTCCATAAGCATGCATAGGTTCAATGTAAAGAAGGATAAATGGAACTGAATTGCAAGCACCCTAGAGCACGGGGAAAAACAAAAGGCATGCCCAAACCAGTGCCTATGTTTAGAAAAATTATCAAATTTAAATTACTAGCATTTGTGAATTTTTTAAACAAAGTATGATATCTCATTTGACCATTCATACCTTGAGTCTAAAAGTTTCCACAGAAACAGTTGAGGGGAAGCTATTCAGAGGCATGTCAATCAACATTGTAATGCCTCCTGTACATGCATGATAATCCAAATGTTTAGATCACACTATGCAGCAGAGCAAACAAAATTAAACAACAAAAAATATTATATTGGAGCACCGGTCCAAGTATATAATACTGCAGAAAGACAAGATTGCCATAAAAGGTAAAAAAAAATGAAGAAAAAGAAAATAAATCTGGAGTGTTGATGTTTACAGATATCCCAAGTCAGGAAATATTTGTAGATTGTTCTTTTGATGGAGATCAATCAAGAATTCTCCTTATAATGAATTTATTCAAGTTTGTTCAAATGGGCAGAAAACTATACCAGCAGCAGCTGCTTTAGTTCCTGAAGGAAATCCTTCCCATTCGGTCCTTCCAGGATCATCAAGATGTGCATGTCTGCCATTATCAAACCAAAAGCACTTCATCATAATTAAGGGCATAATTATTTTGTCTCCATTTATTTCATCCATCTAGCAGTGGAAATTGTTAAGAAATAATTGAATTACAATTTACCATTAAATCAACTCATAACAAAATTAAAATAAAAAGGCAATGACACAGACAAATCTTACACATCAATCAAGCCAGGCATAACAACAGCTTCTCCATAATCAATTATATGTCCACTCTTAGACTTTCCCTGCCAATCCTCTTCCTTAACTATAGATACAATATTCCCTTTCTTAACCTCCACTGTTCAATCACAAATTTCAAAAACAACATATTATAGCAATTAATCTATACCAAACAACAAATTTCATTAAGCAGCATATTTATGACAATCCAATCCAAAATAAGCAATAAACAAACAGAAATCAATAAGAAGCAAAGCAATATTTATTTGCAAAAACACACCTGCACCAGAAATGACTCTATGTGGTGTAACAATACTCTTGCTAGTTATCCAATAATGGTTGTAAGGAAGGAGGCTACAGTCACTGTGAGACAACTGCAACACAACGCAAAGCAATAGATCAATCAATCAATAACAATGGAAAAATTGAATAGAGAAACTCTACCTTAGAAGGATTTTGAAGGTAGAAGAAATAGAGAAAGGAAGCGAGAAGTGCTAGTAGAGGTAATATCCGCCATAAAAGATGGTTCATCTCTATTTCTTTCTGTCTGCTCCTCTCTCTCTCGGAGACTGAGGGAAGTTGTACTCTGCAGTGACTGTGAGGCAGTGTTGGTGGGTGGATCACGGACCAGTATGGGCTGATAAACGTTCTTCGTGGTGGGGCCGCTAGGAAATTTTGAGAGTGGGGTTCTAATTGTAATGTTCTATACTTCTAACCAGTTCTTTTTGTTGGTTTGTGAGATGTTTGACTAGGATGTCACTGAAAAATAGCGGAGATTCTTGAAAGCCATTAACAAATAGCAGTATGCCACGTGGACAAAAAATGGTTCTCCTAACTTTTTATCTCTTAATTAATTAATTAGCTTTTTTTTTAATTATTACGTATTTAAAAATTTTAAAAAAAATGGAAAGGAGAAATTGTAAGTCCATTATTATGTTATACAATATATTAGCATGATACAATATTCAATTTCGGTTATGTTTAAATTGAATCATGTACGAAGTCAAGATAGCTCAATTAAGGAGTTGAATAAAGTTTATGGACGGAATAGTTGAAGAGTCTTATTCAATATTTAAATTTTCATATAATTTTAAGTATTTTTTTTTTATATTTATATATATTTAAATAATAATTTATTTAATCAAACTCATTTAGTGATAACCTCTAAATCATATTTTGTTCAATGAACCGTAGTGGTTGAACTAATACTTGTACTGGATTCTTGAAGATCTACCAAAAACCTTTCAAACAATGGTGAAAGTTCTGGGTGTTTCTAGCGGTCACACTTCAACGCTCAAGTTAGTAATTTGCTTAAGAGAAAAAGTATTAAAAGTATGTGAGTGATAGAATATGTACCTTTGGTTTAGGTTAGATAGGTATTTATAGTGATTTACCTAACCATTCTTCTTCCTAATCGAATTACCTTTTTTAAAGAAGAGTTGGATTATGATTTGGATATTGGAATGAGTTGTCTCCTTCTTTGGTGGCGAGTTTTGCGTAAAAATGATACTAGCTAGACTGTCTCCAAGTAGAATTTATCTTTTTAAGTATTTGTTTTTTTCTCATTTCTATACGCTCATCCAAGTATCTGTTAACTTAGAAGATTAGTAAGTTTGCTGAACCAATCGTCTATTATCAGATGTCCCCCCTAAAAAAGGGTAAACATGTAACTGATGTTGTTCCAGGTTGGATTCACTTTTTAAGGGTGAACAAATTTCAAGTCATTTTCTATGTTCATTGAACACATTAGAGTCTGCTATTCAACTTGCAATCTTCAAAATTATCTTTCTATGTTGAGGAATGAATTATCTTCTTTGAACTTGGGTATTTGTTATATATTCAATGCTTCAAATTGTTGAACACTTGAATTCCTCTGCTTCTTAATTGATAAGTTGGTCAAATAGATTTTTGTGATGCTAAATAATGTTGAATAGTCTTCCATGCATAAATTTATGATAGATTTTTTAGAAAATAGTTGAAACTTCCTTTTGTAGGGACCTAAATTTTTCTGCCTTTAGCCTTTTCCTTTTTTCTTTTTCTTTTATTGTTCAACCCGTTCGTGTGTATCCAATTCTCGAGTGAGTATATTATCTCTAATAAGTTGATATCGAATTAGTGCATCTAGTCTTCCCATTCTTAAATCAAAAGTAGGTGTGAGCATGACTTCATACAATACTGTGGTCAATATTCTTTGGCAAAGATTTTAATTTGGTTGAAGACCTCTTCACTAGGTGTTCAACTGCTTTCTTTGACTTAACTTCAAGACAAGAATATTAATTACAATCTTGAAGATATTGTTGTTAATATAGATGAGAACATGTCGTCATTTCTTTTCAGGCTTAACTTTTGTTTTGTGTTGAACCCTTGTTGTTGTTTTTCCTGTTGAATAGTTTAACTTCTGCCTAATCTTAAATTAACGAATTTATTTTGCCTTTATATCATGTCTTCTTTAAGATCTTCATATTATCCTTCATTATTTGATCTAGGTTGATGTATTGCCCACTTTATTTTGTCTTTATCTTTACTCTTGGTGAGCTTTTGTTATACCTCTATGAAGTTTGTTCGCCATTTTTGCGAATTCTATTGAGCTTTTCCTTACTTGTTTGTTTATAATGACTATCTACATATGACTTGTTCACTGTCAAGTTAATTTGATGTCCCAACAAAAGGTGAACCAACACTCTGTTTACTTTTCACATGTGTCAGTGTCAATTGTTGATATGATAATTCATTTTTTGGTACTTGCTCATCTTTTTATTCTCTGAACCTTGTGTTCATCATTAGACATAAATTTCTGTTATGTACTACTATAACATCTTTTTTGAGGTGTCCTTTTGCTTAATATGTGTTGAGGAGTAAAGTTTTCTTCAATAAATTATATCCTCACTTGCCTTGTAATTGCGTTACGATGTTTACAAGTTAGGATTAGGTAGTGAACAAAAGCTTGGCGATGATTGCAAGTCTCGTCACTTTGTTTGAGCCCCATAACTAACCAAACAACCAACTAAGCTTGAATTTTTTGATTTTGCTTATAAATGCCCAACTGTTCTTGTCGCACTTTAATATTTTTAGCCTAATTTATGAAATGGTAAAAATAGAATATCAATCACGTGAGAGGATGGATTGAAGTTAAAACCCAAATCTAAGGTTGTTCAAAAAAGTAACTAACTGATCAATATTTTTTTTCGTTTGATACCTAGATTTTTCATTTGATACTCAAATCTGGGTTTCATGAAAAAACCCATATATGGGTTTTGACTTATTTTTCTTTTCTTTTTACATATGTTGTTTATATTTTTAAGTTTCAAATTTTAATTTTTTTATTATTTAAAAATATGATTTTTTAAAATTTTAATATTTTTTATATTAAAAATATGAAGTGAGTCTCACAATTTTACTTTACAAAATTTTATTAATTCTGTTAATGTGAATTTGACGGACATATCCCAAATTGAGCTAAAATTCAACTTTAAGAGGGTGATTGGATCGAAAAATTCTACAACACCTACGTTGCACTTTTGGGTATAGTACAACTCCAAATTGGGTATTTTCCCTAATTAAGGGTAGTTGGTAAGTGAATACATGATTTGGAGAGAAAATGTTAGCAAAAAGAGCTAGAAATACGTATTAGGTGTCTGCATGGGCCGTTTGGCTTTCACAAGGGTTCGTACCTCAGGAGACAATCTAGCACCTGCAGCAAACTGATAGCAAAAACTGAAATTCCTAGTTCCAAAATTTTTACAGGGTTCATGCCTACTTCACAGGAGATCGTGTAAACTTGCGGGACAATTGTCATCATCTCATTCCAGCTTGTACTTTAAGCCAAGAGGAATCTTATAAATAGACCCCTTATCTAAATTGGAGGGCAAGCAATCACATACACTAGAGATAGTAGTTTTAGGATAGTTTAGAGTATATATTTTTAGCTTAGCTTAGATCTAGATTTTTCTTCTTTGTAATTCTTAGATCTAGAGTAATAATTTGAAGATTCAAAGCTTGGAGCCTTGTCTTCAAGTTCCATATATGAATTCCTGGCTCCATATTGAGTTTACTCTTATCCCTTGCTTTGCACTTTATTTATATTCAATGATGATGATGTTTTACTTGGGATTTTGTGTTTGTGCTTCTATTTCTGTTATGAGTAACTAAATCTCTTGTTAGGATTTAAATATAGACTGATATGTAGCTTGTGGATTTGTATATGCTTGGCTGATTGAGATTTGCTTGATGAGATTAATTTGTTGTCATTGACCTTCACAAGTAGACTTGTTCATGGGTTCAGATACCCGCTCGGCCCGCTTCAAAATTATAAGGCTTGAACAAAACATATTGCTTATAAGTCCGGTCCGGTCCGAACCCAATTAAAACCCCTAAATTTTACGGGCGGGCTTAGTCGCATATTTTAAAAGTCAAACCTGGCCCGACTTTATAAGGTATATTAAAAATATATATATTTGAAATTTCTTAAGTATTTTAGTTTATTGTTTAAATTTTAAAATTTCAATATGTATTTGAATAATTTGTGTTTTTATAATTTTATTTGTTTAACATAAAATTAATTAGTTTTTAAGCAAATTTAGTAAAATTTATTAATGAAAAACTGAATTCTTTTTTAAAATAAATATATATTTCGGGTCGGGCCGAGCTTGAACGGGCTTTTTTTTTTTTTTTTTTATAGAGAGTGGGCTTGAGCTTGGATAGCCTAAAACAAATTAATTTCAAACTTGGGTTTAAGTAAAAAATTACAAGCCCGATCCGAACCCGCCCAAACCCGGTCCATGAACAGGTCTATTCACAAGTGATAGTAACTTGCCACTATTATCACCTATCTATGGCATCACATGAAGCAGCAAAAGTGGAAGTGTGATGTTGGTTTATGGAGGCAATAGATCTAGACATTTGTCACATGGAACTTAAGATTGAACTCGGTTCGGCTCGGCTTGGTTATTAAAAAAGAACCAAATCAAACCAAAATTCTCGGTTCCTTAAAATTAAAGAACCAAAATTGAATCAGAATTAATGAAGAACTATATTGAACCAAACCAAAATTTCAGTTCAATTCAATTCGATTCTTCTTGTACTTTCAGTTCAATCCAATTCGGTTCGGTTATTCAGTTCCTGTTAAAGCAACAATTTTTTTTTTCAATTTTAAAGCTAAAAGACTCTAATATCTCATATATATATATATATATATTATTGTTCTTATACTAATATTATTTTTTTTAACTAAAGCAATAATAAATTAATTATACAAACACTAATAAACTCAATAAAACTATTTCATTAACATTATCATTATCAGCAATTTATTTCCTATAGATTCAAGTAAATATTAATTTAGCGATGGATTGGCGAGAGAATAGCGACGACTTAAAGAGATTTAATGAAATGGTGAGTTTCAATTTTGCCCTGTCAAAAATAGCGACGGATTATTTCCGTCGCTAATTTCCGTCGCAAATTCTTCGCAATTTATTTTATAATTTCAATCCATATTTTCATCACTATTCCGTCATCCGTCGCCAATTTAATGAATTCTAGTAGTCGTTAATAAACTATTTGTTTGACTTTTTTTCCAATAAGGAAAGTAGACTATAATTTGGGACTCCCAAAATAGAAATTTAAGACTATTAAAATGGAGTTAATTTCACCCGTAGTCCTTTAATATATCACTAATTTACATTATCATCCTCCAGTTAAAAAACATCCCACAATTATCATTGAACTATAAGAAAGTGTAATCATATGGTACTTCCATCTAATTTCTGTCAACTCCGCTAATGGTTTGCTGACGTGGTACTCCCATTCAGATTTTTTATTAATTTTTTATGCCACGTGTTCTTTTCTTCAACTGCTTCCTTCTCTCTCATAACTTCTCCCTTTTCTCTCCTTTTAGCAATTGCCATGAGATCTTTTGACAAAGAAACCCCAATTTTTCCAGCATCTTCCTGCTCCTGATACACACACCTAAACGCCATCATTGCTCTAAATGCAATTTGCAACCAACAAAACCAAGTTGCTCCGTACAGTAACTACATCTACTATAACACTCGTTTCCACCAGTGACAATAAAAGAACGGCTGAACAGAGATGTGTAGCTTTACTTCAACATTGCAATACACTCTCCAAACTTAACCAAGTTCACACCCACATCCTCAAATTTGATATCCAGAACAATCCTCTTGTTCTCACCAAGTTCACTGCCACATCCTCTGATCTCCACATCGTTGACTATGCTTCCTCTTTCCTATTCTCACTGGAATCCGATATCCGTCTATATGATACATTTCTATTCAATACCATCATAAGAGCTTACGCCCAAACTAATAATTTGAAGGGTAAAGATATATTTATATATAATTTGATGCTTTATTAGAATGTTTTGCCTAATAAATTCACCTACCCATTTGTCTTTAAGGCCTATGCGAGTATTGGGAATTTGAATTTGGGTAAGTTTGTTCATGGGTTAGTATTGAAATTCAGGTTTGATAATGACATGCATGTGTAAAATACAATGGTGCACATGTATTGTTGTGGCAGAGAAGGAATTGAGTTTGCACACAAGGTGTTTGATAAAATGGGAAAACTGGATTCAATTTTGTGGAGTTCCATGATTGATGGGTATGCCCATTTTGGGTAGGTATAGTGATGCAATTAGTTTTGTTTAGGCAAATGCAAATTTCGGGTGTTTGTCCAAATGAGATTACTATGGTCTTTGTTCTGTATGCCTTTACAAATTTAGGTGCTCTTAAGCTTAGGAAGTGGGTAGAGTCCTATGTCGAGAAAGAAAGGGTTCAAAGGACAATTGAGCTTTGTAATGCTATGATTGACATGTTTGCTAAATGTGGTGATGTTGATAAAGCTATCAAATTGTTTAGGAACATGAAAGAGAACCAACTAGATAAATGGATTTGGGTCGGGTTATAAAATACATAGTAAAACCAAAAACAACAAAAACATAATAGCCAATGACGCTAACAAGATTGTATTGAAGTCGGAGCCATAATTGGTGAATTTCATATGGGTTCAATTGAGATGCTTCAACGATAATGACTGCCATTAAAGGAATCAAACAAAGAGTCAACAAGTAACTAATTAGATAATGATAACCCCAATTTAACATATTTAAAATTCACACTTTGTAGAAAATCAAGTAATCGCCGAGATTGCTTGATTTGGACAACACCGGCGATTGGTGGGGGTGGCAGATGATATGGTGGATTCAATACTCATATTAGGGTTGTGGGTACTAAAAGAGCAAGAATAAGATTTTCAAGAAGTGGGTTTTAGAGGATAATTTAGGAGTTAAATAAATATTTTATAACAAAACAGAACAAGTGAACGTAGAGAAAGAGAATACAAACCACTGGATAAACAAGAACAAATGAAGGGAGCAATAAGGAAAAGAACACGTGGCACAAAAAATTAATAAAAACGCTGAATGGAGGTGCCACGTCAGCTGGCCATTAGCAGAGCTGACAGAAATTTGATGAAAGTACCATCTGATTACACTTTCTTATATTTCACTGATATTTGTGAGATGTTTTTTAATTGGAGGACGATAATGTGCATTAGTGATATGTTGGAGGACGACGGGTGAAATTAATTCATTAAAATTGGACGGAGGGAGTATTATTATATTGTCAATCACATATTATTTATAAATATTTATAATTTTTTTGTTGTCAATATATGTAATCTAATTTAGTAAATCATATATTACACTTTAATTTTTTCTTTTATAAGGAAGAAAAATAACATGACTTATTCTATAAAAATTTAGATAATTTTTCAATCAATTTAATAATTTAAAACTATTAGAAATTTTATTTAGATCTATAAAACTTATATGATTATAGTGAAAAAATTCTTAAATTTTTACATGAAATATGTATGTGATTAAAATATTTTCATGTTTCTTTTTAATATATATATATATATTAATTTTGTGGTTTTTATTTTTGATAATATGATGGTTTATAAAACATTATGAGAAATATTTTTGAATTAATAAATTATTTTTTTTACAGTTTTGCCTACTTAAAAAAAAAAATAGTGGCTAACATTATTTTATTGCATATTTTTCTTTTATTTTTTAATTTGCTTTTAATAATAAGTTTTCCTTAGAAAAATATATATATTTTTTAATAGTTTGATATCAATAGACTAATAATTTATAATGTTATAAAATATATTATGAAATATATCTTTAAATTTAATATTTTTCTTTTCATTATGACTTATTTTAAAAAAATAGTAGCAAATATAATTTCATTATATCTTTTTCTTTTTAATTTGCTTTTAACAATGAGTTTTTCTTGAAAAAAAAAATATTTTTTAATAATTTGTTATCAATTGACTAAAAATCTATAATATTATTTAATATATAAATACTTTTTATGTTATCTTTTTTTTCTCTATATATTAATAAATAATATATATAATTTATTATAATATAAAATATCTATAAATTAAAAAAAAACAAACAAACAAACTATATTGCACATGTTACTAATAAACCTCAAGTATAATATACTTATACAAACATATACACGTACACATGATATATACAAAATACTACACCCCATTATGTATGTATTAGGAATTAAATCCTTATGTCCCTAAAAAAAAAAAAAAAATCTTTATGAGTAAATTACTTCAATATCTCTAGATTTAATCATAATTAACACTTTCTCTACTATTTAAAAATTAATAGTTTTAATATTATACTAAGGTATAATCTAATAATAAATGTATATATGATATGAGAAATAGATTTTAATTCGATTTCTTCTCTTCATGCTTAAAAAAAATAATTAACAATTTTAATATTTATAGAATTTAAAAAATATATATAATTTTTAAAAAATTAAAATGTCTTATAATATAATAACTCAATATATTATGTTTTAATATTTTAGGAATCAAACTATTAAATAAGTTTTTTGAAACAACTATTATATAAGTTAAAAAATAAAGTGTAGAAAAAAAATAATAAATATAAATAATAAGTGTTGAATTATTAATAAATAAATAAATAAATAAAAGGTCTTAATTTTAAAATAGTGAGAATTAAGACATTAATTATAATAAATTTCATACGTATTATACTAATTTAACTTGAGGGATATATTCTCCATCCTTTCTAAATAGCAACAAAAGGTAATAGGTAATATAATATCATACATTACATAAGAGTCTATACTCTATAACACAAAGGCTAATACAACATCAAATCAACCTCTAATATAAAATAAATTTCAATTATTCTTTATGAATAAATTTTAATAATCTTTAAACTCGATTTTAAAGCTCGTGAGCAATAAAAATAATTAATATAATAATATTTTTAAAAAATATTATTTTTCTTAATATTTCATAAAATTTACTATGAAATAAAACTTAATTAAATATAAAATAAAATTCAAACATATAAAAAATAAATATTCATATGCCTTATTGAAATAAAATATTACTATTAAATAAAAAAAATATAAAAATTAATAATTTTAATTAGTTTATTAGACTTGTGAATAAATTTGAGCTCACTCGAAAAATTAACAAACCAATATTAAGCACTTTAAAAAAAAAAAAAAACTTATATAATATTCAAATAAACTTGATATTAACTTATAACATTTTTAAACTTTACACAAATATGAATTTATATTTTTTAATTTATAAAATTTTAACCATTAGAATTTTTAAGGTTCCAAATTAATATTTGTGAATAGGAAGTAGACGATTAGACACGTTTGCCTCAACCAAAGCCCAGCCACAGCCATTGGTTGATGCCAAATGAAGGGTGCCCGAAAACCTTGACATAAAACGGGATGGCGAAATTACCCCTGTATATATTCAAGATCTCTACTGTTCCAATTTCCTCTCCCTTGTCTTCCCAACAGAGAGAGAGAGAGAGAGAGAGACTGTGAGAGATAGGAAGAGAAGAGATGCTACCCCAGCAATGGGCTCAACCCTGTGGCAATCAATGCACTCACAAATACGCTGCTCTCACCCAGATTCCATGTATGTAACATTTCCTCCCTGTTGCTCTTTCTCGTTTTTGAAAAGTCAAATCATTCAGTTCTAGTTGTTCTTTCTCGTTTTTCTTGTTAATTATCCACTAACACTTGTATATTATATCTTAGATTTGGTTTTTCTTAATGATTAATGTTGCATTTCTTGTTAATTCATTTGATTTTCCGATTATGTATCAGATTTTTGTGATTATGTGTATATATAAATGCTTTTTGGTCCAAGGGAAGGGAGGGGAGGAATATAATTATGTGTGTGTATATGTGGTTTATTTTTTATACTATTAATGAATTATGTTACCCTTTAATTGTTTTTCCTTTTCTCTTTCAAAAGTTTGTGCAATTGAACCATGACTATTTATAAAGCAGAAATTGCCTTGAGAAAATAACAAGTGAAAAATATGAAGTGTTAGGCCCCGTTTGGAGTTGCTTTAGAAAAAAGCTCTTTTCAACAAAAAAAATTTTATATTTTTTTTAAAACAGCTTTTTAAAAAAAGCAATTAAATTGATACTTTTGCCGTAAGTAGGTTTGAAAAAGCAGTATATAAAAAATAATAAAAATTAATCAATTAAATAAAAAAAATTATAAATTTGCCTTTTTAACCCCTAATAGCAACCCCAAATGCACCCTTAGTGTGTTTGGTTATGTAGTTTAAAGAATAATGAAATTATGGAACAATGCTTCCTTGGATGTGGCCTATTTGATTGTTTCTTTAGGAAATGGTTATTTAAAATGTTCGTTATCAGGTGCATGGTTAAATTCTTGCTGAGCATTTAGGATCTTTGATGCTGTTATTGATTATGTTGTTTTTGATGAATGTTATTCATTATGCTGGGACTTACTGCCTGTCGTGCTTGTGTCTCAACTTTTGTACGGCATTTGTATGATATGTAGAGGCAAGTGCATGAATGACAATTTCAATGTCCATATGACATTATTGCTTCTGGTGGCAACAAGTGGACAGTGGAAACCCATGGAAAATAATTTTATGAAACTTACAGAAAATAATTTTATGAATCAATTCTATGTCATTTTCAAGATGGCACAAGTGGAAAGAGCAATGCTTGGAAGGGAAGCCTTTGTATTGTAGATAGTGCTAGTTTGTATAGTTTGTAATAATTTTGTTAACTTTGTCATTAATTTGGGCATTTCTTATTAGTGGTGACCATTTTAATGCTTCATGAATGCCCAAACCCAGGTGCACATATGGAAATTATCATAAAAGATACAAGTTGCATTTGAGGGGGTATTTTCTAGGTTCTGTTAGTCAATTGTATAAGTTAGGTATATTGATTAGCCATTTTATTTTTTCGACTTATTTAACCAAGCCTTCATGCCTACAAGTTTGTTTGAATTTATGGAATACTGTATGCCATAGTGCACTCTGAATTCACTGCTTATGAATGTCTCATAATTTGGGTGGATCTTAGGTCTAATATTGAACTATAACTTTGATTTGTCTAACTTGTAGCCTGGTTTTTGGCAGGGAGAGTATTTTGCAAGAAGGGATGTGATGCTGATGGAGAAACATGGGAAGACTGTGAGTATTGACCTGTTCTTTGCCATTTTTGCACATAGATCAATTTAGATTAAATTTGTGCTTTGTTGTTTGGAAGTACAGTTGAGCTTCCTGTTTTTTGTGCTGGACTACGGTATCATTAAAGTTTTATGCTTCTACCCTTCCATTCCAACTTCTAATGCATCAAAGATTATTATGTGTTGGAACTGATGCCTCAATAGACTAACTCAGACTTCAGGCTTCTATAGGAAAATCAGCTTACCAATTTTTTTCTATTTCAATTTATGAAGTGTGGGAGTGGAGTTTGGCTAGACTTATCTTATGCTTCAGAAAATAATGCGCTCAAGTTTCATTCCTGGTTCAGTTTAGCTAACTCTACAGCCACATATCAAGGGCCAACTGCCAACATAAAAAGAAATAACTAGCTTGAAATGTTAAATTACCATAATCTAAAGGAAGCGCATATCAAATCATAGTGTCATGGATTCATGGCTAATTTGAGTGTCAACTCTGATTTTCTTGAACCTTCAGGTTTGTCAGAGTGCAATGAAATATGCTACAAGGACCCTGTATTAAAGGATCAGCAGTGGAGTGCTTACATAGACCGGTCTCCTGGAGCTGCTAGTTATTCTGAGGTTATTTTATCTTTTTAACATGTTCCTTTTTTTTTTCCCTTTTCCTTTGTTTTTTACACTTTTCAATTACTGTTTTGCACTGAAAATTTTAGATCAGACTTGATCTTTATGCAGCTGATATGATGAAGTCTTTATGGTGAATTCCTGTTGGGAACAGTCCTTGATCCTCTTTTGTCCTGGGTTTTTGCAGTGCCCCACTTAGGAGTTTAATTTTGCAATTTATGATATAAATTTTTGTTCAATGAATCTCTTCAAAGAGAATGATTTTAGTTCACATGTTAAATCTTGTTTTATTGCCTTGACCTAAGCTGTTGTGAAAATAATGGTTCTCATCATGTAATGACTTTAAATGTCAACTTTGAGGTTAAAAAGGGTTACTTTGATTTTAGTGTTAAACATAAGAATTCTACAAGTCCACTGTCATCATTTAACAGTCACTGACCTCAGACAATGGGTGAAACTGGTAAATTTGGTGTGTATATAATAGGTTCATATTTCCTGTCAATGTTAAAAAATATAACCACCAGTGGTACCCTGAATAGACATAGCAAGGTTGAGCTCTGGAGCTTTCTAAGCCCCTAAAGCAATAATGCTTTCTCTTTCTCTTGCTTCTGAATTCCTGGCCAAAATGGAATGCTTACAGCATTTGTGGCCATATGTCTTACAGGTCGTCACAATAACAACCATCCATCTGTTGAAAACATCTTCAAGGAAGAACAGCAGCCAAGTCATACAGTAGTTCATATAGAGAGATGGTGCAGTAAATCCACTCCAACACTTCTAACAGATCTACTCATGTTTTACGGTTGACTCAATTATCTAAATCTGAAAGAAAAGCTGGTGTCAAGATACAAAACTGAATTTTCTATATGACTGAACCTGGTGTTTGAATTTAACAATATAAGCCATAAAGTATTGAGTAATGGTTATAGCTGTTAAATTTTATGATGGAACTTGGTGTTCTTTTGGCATCCTTGTAATTTTCCTTAATGATAGTACAGAACATGGATGGAAAGCATATGGCTGTAGTTAAATGTTATATGATATTATTTGTAGGTCCTTATCTTGTGAATGATTTTCTTCTTTTGTACTTGGGTTGCCTCTTTTAGGTGCTCTTAAGTGAATTTTTTTTAATCCATTAATAAACAAAGTCAATTAATATGTTGGCCCAATTTGAGGGTCAAATCCATTTGAGCTTTTTTTTTCACTCCCATAAAATTATCTTCAAGGTCCATTTGGATAGATAGATAGTCATTTAAAATGAATGGGTATTTGAATTGATATCATATTAACATTTTTATTATTTTTCACTTGAAACACAAATCCAGACCTTCACTTCAAGTGCATGAATTTTACCTATTATGTTTAGCAATTAAATTTTTTTATCCTTCTCTTTATACAGGAATGCTTCCATGCCTGTGTAGCTGGCTGTGGTTTCAAGGTGAGCTTGTTCTCATGCTTAAGCTTTTTGTTGACTAGTTATATGAGAAGGCACTTTCATGAATCCTGATTATCATTAGTAACAGAATAGATGGACCCTTTTCAATGGAATTATTCTGTGTTATCTAGAATCTCTTTGTTTCTGGATTATATAGTAGTTCTTTGGCAAACATCTGTATGAAAAATGACAAGATTTTTCTACTTGTATTTGACGTGGAAGGTATGGATTTCAAGTGGCATTACAAGTTTACAACTAAATATAAAGCAGAAACTTATGCTATGACAACTATACTTGTTTATCTCGTTATAAATCTGAATAAGTTGATCAAAGAGGAAGATTTCCCTTCTATCTTCTTTCCTCCAGTCCATCTGCCATGCCTTTTTACCTCTTAAGCTTCTCTAGATATTATGAGGGAATCAACCAATTTGTCACTGTGAAATTATTACTCAAGCTCAATCATTCGGCATTCTTGTAAGATTAGATTGTGTGCTCTTTAAGTTCATAAACAATTCATATGTCCATGTACTATTTCCTTTATTCCATTGATGCAATGCTAGTTATTTCTGGATTGCAGTTTGAAATTGAACCAGAGAAAGTTGATCAGATTCGTCCAAACAGGCCGTGCAAGCCTCCCCCTTCTGTGAAGCCACCCCTTGTTCAGAAGCCACCTCCAGTAGCTACTAAACCTGGTGAACCTACTGAAGATATACCTTGCACTTCTGCATAGACAGAGAAAGAGAGTAAGAAAAAAAGAAAAATAGGTAGAAAGAGAAAAGAAGCTCTGGTAAGAAAAGCAACGACCTATCAATTTTGTTAGCCATATAGTCCCAGAAGATTCTTATTGCTGCTGGGTTCCAGCTATGTTCTTTACAGCTTAGGTCCTTTTCTGTTGGCAGTAGCTTATATTTAATCTATGTTTTGCCCCTCATTGGGTTCCTGAAGCTTCATGGTAGTTGACATCTGGTTTCCTAGTTTTGTTAGCATACCTTGGATAACCAAATTGTAAAGTCAATCCCTTCCTATTTTGGTGGATGTCACATAGCAGCATATATGGCTTCAGAAGTACCATAGTTTCAAAATGTGTTCTCTGACTTTGAGAGAAACTGTACCATGATTCTGTTCATTTTGATGAAATAGGTGAAAATTTTCATGGTAGGTTTAGCAGTTATGGTTGAAATTATTTAATAACCAGTTGAGCAATTGTTTATGTGCTTGTTTTATCATGCTTTGAGGCAATTTTAGCAGT
Organism: Vernicia montana; assembly: GCA_949750685.1. Classification (NCBI taxonomy): domain Eukaryota; kingdom Viridiplantae; phylum Streptophyta; class Magnoliopsida; order Malpighiales; family Euphorbiaceae; genus Vernicia; species Vernicia montana. The sequence continues at coordinate 11,124 of CATKHJ010010066.1, read as the reverse complement.
TTGGAATCTGCCTGAGGCAGAGAACCTTATATATCTGATTAGACAGTCTTCAAGGATTGCATGAAGTCCCAGTAATTCCTGGAAGTGAGATTGCTTTTGCTTCTGAAATAAGTGTGGTATTGTGAATTGAGAAGCTCAATACAACTGTCCACATAAGCAGACAGGTGAGATACGATTGCAATGGTTGAGAAGCCATAACTAAAAGGAGGGGTGCAAAAGAACAGTGACAAGTTGAGTTGTTTAAGCTTTAGTTGAGTTAAGATCAGTAGAGTATTGAAGTGCTTAAGCTTGGTTCATTTAATCTTTACAGTTTGTCTAATATCCCAGCTAAAGGTTTCATATCCATGGCTTTATAAAGGAAATTAAAAAATGGTTTATTTCTATTATAATAGACGCCAAAATATACTACCATAGTGAATTCTTTAATTCAGAACAAAAGTTTTCCTTTGAAATGAATTGCCAGCAAATAATTTTCAAACATTTTTTTTGGGGTAGAAATATTAGTATTATATAATTTTATAAGCAAAAAAATTTGATAGATTAATATTTTTTTTTATTATTATTTTTGTCTCAATATACTAAAGGATAGCCTTAATAGAGAAATTTTTTCGGTCCTTCCTCTAATAAATATATTTTAGAAACGACTTACTAATTCAAAAATTAACTTTTGTAAAAAAAAAAAAAATTTAAAATAATTATCAAAATATTTACCATTAATTAAAAAATATATGCATTTTTATTTTGATTTTTAAGTATTTTAATACCTATAAAATATTATTTATATAATATTACAACGTATAAAAATTAAAAAAATATTTTCTAATGATAAACGAACTAGTTTTTTTTTTTTTTGGCCAAATGATAAACGAACTAATTGGCAATACTAGCCAAACACAGAGACATGTAAGACTAGCTACTAACCCTCGTTTTAAATTAAAACTACTTTCTAAATAAAAATTAAAAACATCCTGTGTCTTCCTTGCTCAAAGCCCTACGTCATTGATCAAACCAGTAGCAGAACCAAAACTCTCTAAACGACGTTACATTATTCAGGTACCTCACACACTCGCCGCAGCTACATAAGAACCAGTAATTCAAAGCTTCATCAATCAAAAACCCTAAAAAAAAAAAAGGTTTCAGATAAAAAGAGGAATTGAAATTCCCTGGAAAATACAAAATGCCTCAAGTAAGAATCATTGCTAAGAATTTCATGGACATGGTGGCTTCTCTTCCCGCCATAAAGCTCGACAAGCTTTACGCCAATCCCTTCATTTGCCAAGCCATTCTCAGGTCACTGCCTCCTCTTGCGAAGAAGTATGTTCTTGAAATGTTGTATATAGATGGTCCAGTAACAGCGAAGATGCTCGAGGAGTGGGTGCTTGCTGATGGATCCTCTAAGCACAGAGTTTCCATTGATCGCTTGACTCAGCTTAGAATTTTTACTGAAACTGTCGACAGGTAACTTGGCTTTTGTTTAATCTTTCCATCTTTTTGAGATTTGGAGCTGATTAGAGAGATTAAAAGAAACAATGTGCTATATAGGAGATGATATGGGAAAACCTTAATCACTGCTATAATTATGCATATTATAAAAAATGGCAGGAAAAAGGAAACCAGTTACAGATTAAATCCAACATTTCAGACTAATCTTCAGAAGCATTTAATAGATCGGTAAGTTTTTATGTTCATATTTGTGGCTTTTTTTTGTTGCATTTCTTAGCTTGAATGAATTAATCCATAATCCTATCTTAATATTTATGCTTAATTGAATTCGGATACTGCAGTGAAATTTTGCCTAGGGAACCCATGCCTCCAAATATTGTAAAACTCCCAAGCTTGGAGGAACTTGAGACATATGCCCTTGGACAATGGGAGGTGTGAACTTCATCAATGTATTTCCGTTATTTCCTTCTTTTGTGCACATTTGTCTTTATGGAAACTGTATGCTAGTTCATATTTATCATTTTAACCACTATGATATGAAATGATATCACTACTTGTTCCTCTTGGTCACTGATTTGGTCTTAAGGTTAAACTGCTCTTTTTTGACTTCTGATTGTGTTAAACCAGTGTTTCTTGCTGCAACTTATAAACTCGGCCCAAGCAGAAAAGCTTACTAACTTTAGCTCTTCAATGATAAAAATTTTCCAGAGGGGTCTTTTGAGTCAAAGGTATTATTTCTTATCACAAATTTACACCTTTAGTTTTGAACATTGAAAATCCTGCATTTTACATCTGTGACATGTCATGTGTGTGCCTTTTCTGTAGGGATAAAGATGTTCCGCGCTTAACTGAGAGTGGTTTCCAGTTTTTGGTGTGCACCATGTTAATCATAATCATAATCAATTTGCAATTTGTTATTGTTAATTACTGGAATTTGAAATTCTTTTGAATACATGCAATTACAGCTGATGGAAACAAATGCACAGCTGTGGTACATCATCAGAGAATATATCTCTAACTCTGAGGTAAGGACCCAGTAAGTTCTTCTTCCAAGTGGCCTTCTCTTCTGACTTTTGCTCCAAGTGGTAATAAATTTCTGAATTCTGATAATATCTATTACAGATGTAACTCTTTTGGATATCTATTTCTTTATGGAAACCCATTTTGTTGTTTGAAGAACTTTTAGAAATACAATTTGAAATCAGAATTGTTATATGTTAAATCTTATGTTTGTGGCATCTGATCATACATAGAACTTCAACTTTCATATTATTAACATGTTTTGGACTATTAACAAATGCATCTAGCTTTTGTTGGAAACCCTTTCATTAATTTTTATATCGTTCTCCTTAAGTTTCATATCATAACAATGATGACCATTGATGATCCCAGATCCTTGAGCAGCTTGGGGCACAACTGAAATGTTTCTTGTAGTTCCTATGGCTCAAGAATTGCAGAGGCTTGTAAGCCCCAAAGTTGAAATGAGATGGATCTTAGCTTATTGAATTCTGGTTAAGATCCCATAGAACATACTCAGTCTTGTGTGGTAATCATATTAATAATTGTTTAAAGATGATTATTTGAATCCACTCTTTTTTTTTTCTTGGTACATGAAAGAATATATATTTCACAAAATTGAGACATCATTTTTAAATGTTTAATATCCTTTTTGAACTTTTGAATAATGGTAGTAATGACTATATTTGTAATGAAAATGAGGGATTTAGAAAGCCCCCAACCCTACTTGGCACTCACCTATGCCGTTCTCAGCCTTTTGGACTATGTTAGTGAGCTCAAGTTATGCCACTGACCTTGTTTAACAATTGAGTATTTTAAGCTCAAGCTGACTTTAAATTGAACTTGAGCTAAGCTCAAAACAGCCAGATATTTGCTTGGCTTGGTTTATTTGCAATGATTTTTTAACTCCATTTTTTTCCTTCTGTGTTTTGCTTAGCTTATCATCCATCTTCTGTTAAGGTTTTCTTCTTTTGATTCAGGAGCGTGATATAGATCCATCAGATCTGATTTCCTTTCTGCTTGAGCTAAGTTTTCATACCACGGGCGAGGTATTGAGTGTAATTTTGAGTTTACAATTGTTCTCATGATAATCACTTTCTGCACACAATAAACATTTGACTGATTAAAAATTTTCCAGTGTTAAGTACTATTTTCCTTTTCTCATTAGTACATTGTTGAGCTGTTTCCAAAGAGTCTTAGAATGTGATACATTTTCTACTTCATGGTTTAGGCATATAATATGAATACATTGAGTGATATTCAGAGGAATACAATAAAGGACCTTGCAGACTTGGGATTGGTTAAACTTCAGCAGGTTATCCATCTGTTATATTCTAGGTTTTATATGTGCTAATGACCTCTTAGGTAACAAGTATTACTTTTCCACACTTCTTATTAATATATAGATTTTCAGGGCAGGAAGGAGAGTTGGTTTATACCTACTAAATTGGCTACAAATCTTTCAGTGAGCTTGACAGATTCATCATCACGGAAACAGGTGTGCTAAATGTAAATTCTATATACAAAACAAATGCCTGGATTTCAACCCAATTTTTTGGCTTAGTTATTCCTGTTTAAATTTTGGCTTGCATCTATTTTATGGTCATTGTTGTAGCATGTCATGGTGTGCCACAATATGACTTTAATGTTGGTTCAAATATACTGATTAATATGCAATAATTAAAGTTTTTAATCACCCTTCCTTGGGCAAATTGGGACATTGTGCTGAGTTGGACATTATCTCCCAAGTGAGGACTGACACAGTACTTGCTAGGCATGGTCCTGTTGAAGAAAAGAAAGAGGGAGGGGAGAAGGAGGGAGAGAGAGGGATGATTTTTGCTACATTCTCTTACATGTTTTTTCTTCTTCTTCTTTTTAGGGAATTGTTGTCGTGGAAACAAACTTTAGATTGTATGCCTATTCACAATCTAAGCTCCACTGTGAGATTCTGCGCCTTTTCTCAAGGTATGCTCCACATCTACCTCTAAAATAAAAGGCTAGATACTTGAATTTGCTCATCAATGGTATGCACTGTTTATTAACATTCACTTTGTACTTTCTTAATTTCACAGATGAAGTTTTGTATGTGCCATTGATTTGTGAAGTTAAAAAGATATGCTTTCTGCTTGTATATGCAGGGTGGAGTATCAACTTCCAAACCTTATTGTTGGAGCGATAACCAAAGAAAGCTTGTATAATGCTTTTGAAAATGGCATCACGTCAGATCAGGTGAGTTTATTTAGGATGAATGAGCCCAGCGGATCAATACTTTATTGTTCTCCTGAAGAATGTAACCTTGGATCAACAAGAATCTTGTAAATAAAGCCAAATTCATGACATGTGGCAACTTTCAGATAGCATCTTTTTACTGACTATTGTACATCAATCGAGTGTTCTGTTAGACAAAAAGGCCTTTCTTTTCAGGGTGCTTATAGGTCCTGAAATATTGGGAGTTTAACATGTTACAATATTTGTTGGTTTCTGATCTGCCATTCTGAGAACCATTTACTCTTAAATCTTTTCCTTTGCAGATAATTTCTTTTCTTCAGCAGAATGCTCATCCTCGCGTTGCAGAGAGAATACCTTCTGTTCCTGAAAATGTAACAGATCAGGTCATAAAGATTTTCTATGTTCAAATACGTGTCAATTCAAATATTTTACTTCCTATCATTGTGTTAAAGTTTGAATATGAATTCACTAGCATTGCATCAAAACCATTTGTTATTGCATAAATGTAAGTATTCAGGGATTTATATCATATTTTATTTCCTTATGTCTTCAAGTGCATTCTTTTGTGACAGATAAGACTTTGGGAATCGGATCTGAACAGGGTTGAGATGACCCCTGCACATTTCTATGATGAATTCCCCTCAAGAGTATGTCAAGCATCTTATTTTGACTGTTAGTTTGGTCATACCTCTTCATGTTTTCATGTTATATCTCTTCATCTGGCAGGAGGTCTTCGAGGCTGCTTCTGACTTTGCACGAGAGTGGAGTGGTTTACTATGGGAAGATTCGAAGAAAATGCGCATGGCAGTCAAGGCAGAAATTCACATGAACATGCGAGAGTTTCTTCGTGGGCAAAAGTAGGAGGTCAACTGTGAATATTGAACCAATGAGATGAATTTAAGTATATAAAACTTATTCCAAATCACCCACAATATGAGAAAATGTATTATCCGGTAGAAAGGAAAGAATCAATCATCTTGTTTGTTGTTACATTGTGTTACAATTACAAATTTAAAATCTTGGAAAGTTATTTATTTATTTTTTAATAAGAAATCAGTTTAAAGTTTTTATTACATTTTATTTAAAGTTACTTCAAAAGGTTAAATATTGTATTTGCATCCTTTTAAACCATTAATCCAATAAGCCTTTACCCATCTCAAAAAAAATAATGCAGAAAGAAATTAATGCCAACAAACAAAATCTGAAATAAAATTGGAAATGTTGCTGCCCAGGATCGAACTGGGGACCTTCAGTGTGTAAGACTGACGTGATAACCACTACACCACAGCAACTCAGTTCGAGAGCTTATTCCAACAATTAATATATATTTATTTATTTAAAGAACCTTATTCTTCTTCTTATATTAAGATAACCCATATGAATTTTGGTTCAACATTCGTCACAAGATGGGCTTCATCCTGGCTGGGGAAGTCCAATATCCTTGCCCGAACCAGTTCATGTAAACAATTGTCAGTTGTTCAATTTTTTTTTTTTTTTCTTTTTCTTTCTTGTTACTTGCGTTTGATTTTGATTTGCCTAACTTTTATAAGATTTCCAATAGTTGGCTTCAAAGTTCAGTACATGATTCATTACTGATGTCTTGAACTAAATTACGGATCCTCCAATTGTGACAGTGAAGATGAATACCCTACTGATTTGTCAATATTTGCTATCTATCTATGCCAATATCAAACTATTTTGCTCATCTTTTTTATTGCCAATATACAAATTTAATGTCCATAGCCGCTTGCAGCTGCTATATTAGTTTATGATCTTTTACTACAGTGGTAATAATTCTATGCATCAACCTACTTCACTTCTCTTTTTTGATTGCAAGTACGCAAATTCAACATTCTAATTTGTATTTTAGGATGTGGAACCTTTCACGGTTTTTTAAAGATTATTTTTAGCATATAAATCTTATCTTGATATAAGTTTTTGTATTTTATTCTCTAAATAAAAAATTATTATGTAACTCATACATTCGGATCAATACTTATGTGTGTAATTGCAAATTGTCTTTTGACATTATCTTACCTTTTAAAAAAAGCCCTCTAATTTCTCTCTCTTTGCTTTTCTCTCTAGTTCTTTTGACATTATCTTACCTTTTAAAAAAAGCCCTCTAATTTCTTTCTCTTTGCTTTTCTCTCTAGTTTCATTTGGATTAGGCACCAAATTTCTTGCTTTTCTCTTGGATTTCTTTATTTTTACTGCATGTTGTGGTTTTACTGGGTCTCCCGGTTGCATCTAGGTTTTTGTATTTTGTAGTTGGTTCACTAACGGCTATTATGCCTTCCTCATCTCTGGCTATGTTCGGACCTCTCACCAATCTTGTCCTTTTAAAGAGTTGGTTATAGATGCACTTTGGTGGGAGAGGAAAGAAGTGGCTAGCATAGGTTTTGGCATCTCTATGGATTTAATGGCAGTTAATCTGCATATCAAGTTGAGATCAAAAATCTCTGGCAGAGGATCGTTTCTTCTATGGCTTTGGCCTACTTGTCGGGAGAAATCCATTCCCTGTCAAGGATACATTGCTTCGAGAAGTCTTAGGCAGTGGAGACTAGATGATAAAGCTCAAAGGTACAATTTTTTTGGGGTTCGCTCAACCACAGATGTCCTGATTACATTGTTATTCCAGTCTTTTTCCTGGTCTCTAGTGGCAAAGAAGATGTGTTGCTAGCAGAAGATTCTGGAAAGACAGGGGAAAACAAAGGGTGTTTATGTAAATTATCTTGTTCATCTGGCCTGTGGACCGAGTTCTCTGTATTGGGCTTTATGCCCAAAGTTAAAAACCCATCTTTAGAGATTTGGTTGTTGGATTGTATGTCCTTGTTAGTTGTAATTTGTTGAGCTACTCTTATGGACTTGATTATTGTTTGTATTGAATTGGGCTTTATGCCCCATTAATGTTAGCATTTTCTTTCTTCTGGCAAAAAAAAAAAAAAAAAAAAAAGACATTATCTTACCTGACTTATTGAATGTGACCAGACTGTACTCGACTAGTTTCCCACTACAATTCCTTTTTTTTTTTTTAATACTAAAAGGTTTAGTGGGCTGAAATAACATTGTATGCTACACAACAGGGGGTAGTCCTCCTCTTGAACATCTATCACCAAATTATTGATAACTTTTTGTGATTATGAGACTTGAACCTAAAACTTCCCACTTCTCACACCCTTAAAGGGAATGAGAAGACTAACCAGACCACACCTGATTAGCATTTTTCCATCACAATTCTAATTGCTCCAAAATTACTTCATTTTTTCTTTGGGGAAAGTACAAAAAGTATAATGTGGTTTATTTTTTTAAATTTTATGGTTGTAGAATTTTTTTTGATAAAATAGAATTTGGGGTTTCTTCCGTTAGCAACATAGGGTCCAGAGCGCTAACGGCATTAATTAATACTGACGTGGTACTTATGTGGCATAAGTTACACTACTATAGCATAAGCGCCACATTAGCAGACACTAACAACATTAGAGCTGTGAACTCCAAATTGCTAACGGTGTAAACAACAAACATACTTTTTGTTAAAAAAAATTTACAAACCCAAAATATAAAAGAGTCAAACCACATAGTATTTTTTTTTATATTTTTTCCTTTTTTCTTTCATATTATCATGTCACATGTTATGGTAAGCATTCAGTCAATTCTATTTAAATTTTCACAAAACTAAAATAATCGAATTTTTCTAATAAGAAGAATCAAACTGAATTTTATCTAAAATCAAAACCAAACATAATTACCTGAACTAACCAAAATTTTATTTTATTTTTTAAAATCAAACTTTATTGAATAATACAATCCACCTGGATGGATAGCATATTATTGTTGCAAAATGACTAAACCTATATGAAAATATTAATAGTTTACCATAGTTTAAAATTACACAACTTTTGGAGGAAATTAGAGGAAAATATTAATATACTACTTATAATTTTCAACATTAGCATAACATGAATTTAATATACATTGGACTGATGAAATCCAAGAAATATATCAGCAAAAACAAAAAGACCTGCAAGCCACTACATATCAATTTTGACTTATTTTTGTAAATCAAGAACATCGATTTGATATTGTTCCTAAAATTAACCTAAGCAGATTAATTAGAATTAAAATCTTTAGATTATTTTAATTAAGGGTTATTTGTTTCAGTTATGTGAGTATTGAATCTTGGGATTCGTGCAATTAAAGTAACCTAACTTACTGATATATAAGCAATGTCGTTAACTGTAAGCTAGGAATCTATACAATAAAATTAATTTGAGTTTTCCGATATATAGATGGCCAGCACTGTCAATTTAGGCTCAAAGATTTGATATATAGGCTGCAAGAATCATCAATTAATGGTGAATATATAGGCTGAATCATCAATCATAAGGTGAATATTTAGGTTGCAAGGAACCGTCAATTCAAATAAAGATGATTACACAAATCTGGAGTAAAAGTGATTTTTATTGATGTGAGTGATAAGAGAAAAAAGTATACAATGAAACATTTATATATAAGGGTGTAAACGAGCCGCGTCGAGTCGAATTTTAGAGTACTCGAATTCGAGCTTGAGCTCGAACCTAATATTGAACAACTCAAACTTGAGCTCGAGCTCGAGTAAAATTAATAAATTCGAGTTTAATCGAGTCGAGTTTGAGTTTAAACGAGTAAGGAGTTAATCGAGTCGAATTAAGTCGACACAGTACCAAACGAAAGCTCGACTCGGCTCGTTTAGGCTTGATTAGTAATATATAAATGGTAGAATGATAAATATATAAAATCTCGATTAGGCTTGCGAGCTTATCGAGCCGAGTAATATAGAGTTCGAACTTCACTCATCTAGATACTCGAGTAGCTTGAACTCGACTCGACTTACATCAAATCGATTTCGAATAATTTCCGAGTAGCTCACAGGTTGGCTTGACTCACTTACACTCCTATTTATATAGACAATTAGCTAATTCTAATTATGTGTCCTACCCTAATTAGAATACTTTATATACAAGAAAAGTTAATAAAAATATAATTATTTAAAAAAAAAAAAAGGCAATAAAATCTACCCTAAATTAGAGTAAAAAATATAAATTTTATACAAATTAATGATTTTTGGCCGATGTTAACAATGCCCTACAATCTTTTAATTGAATGTTTAAGAAAATTGAAAGATTGTAAACTTTATATTTAGCCGGCCGAACCAACAATTTTGCCTTGAATATTTGTTTTGGACAAACTTCTCTTACATTCAAACTACTGGTCGAGATTGTTAAATTTGATAATGTACAAATTCATGAGAGTAGGGCCTTCAATCCATTGGACGAGCAACAATTAAATGTAAAAGTAAAATATTAAGCTAAACTATATAGTAGACTTTCACACCTTTATGCATGAATTTGGATGGCCTCACATGCTAAATCGATTTCTTCTGTTAAAAATCCATGTAAGGCTAATGCTTTCAACTCATTCTACCATGTGGTGGACAATTGGGAAGGTTGATGCTTTCAACTTGCAAACTATTCGATCTCTCATTAGCCCACTGCATGCACTTAAATGTTCATCTTTTTGATGCACTTAATTGCCATAAGAATTACAAATAATATCCACTCCCTTAGCCGATCTTGATTGTCCCATTTAAAAGTAAATTCATGCATATAGCTATCCACTACCTTAGCCGAATTTGATCATCCCATCCAAGTGCTACCATCCATTTTACTTGAAAATAAAATTTTCAAACATATATGCCAAGACAATGCTTAATTTTAACAAAGTAGAACTTGCTTTAGACTATTAATATTTAAATATTAAATGCAAAGTGTTAGAGTGATTATTACACCATCAAAAGTATTCTACCAATGGCCCCACTTTGAATCATTCTAGTCTAGGGCTGAGCACGGTTCGGGGGAATCCGAAAATTTGAAAATCTCCGGAACCGAACCGAACTTCGGAGATTTTCAAAATGAGATCTCCGGAGCCGAACCGTAAGGAAAAATCTCCGTACCGAACCGTCCAGATTTTTCGGGACGGTTCGAGACGGAGATTCGAGTCTAATGGGACGGTTCGGTACAGAACGGGACAAAACGAAAATTCGGATATTTTCTATTTTTAAATAATTATGAAGTAAATTTTACTTATACATTATTCAATCTCATTAAATGTATTGTTAATTCAATATCAAAGTGTGTGTATATATATATATATATATATATATATATATATATATTACAACTACTAATTTGAAAATGAAATTTTATAATTAATAAAATTTAAATTTTACTTATAGATTATTGAATTTCTTTAAATGTGTTGCTAATTCAATATCAAAGTGTGTGTGTATATATATATATTTTGCAACTACTAATTTGAAAATAAAATTTTATAATTAATAAAAATTAAATTTGGCTTATATATTATTGAATTTCCTTAATGTGTTGCTAATTCAATATC
>CATKHJ010010063.1:0-12124 GCA_949750685.1 Vernicia montana | reverse complement strand
AAGCTTGCCTACATACCCCACTGAATAGGGATCAAAACTCACGTAGTTCGTTCCACTGTAAGGTGGAGGGGCTTAGGGATTGGTCAGATTGATTTGATTTGATTTGGAGTGATTTTAGGGTTGGTTAGAGAAGATGATGTACCTTCTCTTTGGGGGATTTTGAGTGGGCGAAGTGATTTTTCAAACCGAAATTCTATATGGATGATGAATTTATATTAATCTCGGAGGAAATTAGTTTCATGATTTGGTGGCTTAATTACCTAATTTTTAATTAATTAAAAGGATTAATTAATTAAAGTGATTAATTAATCAAATTGAGTTGAAAACTAATTAATTAATTAATTAAAATTGATTTTTAATTAATTAACTAATTGAGATTACTTGAAATGAGTGGAGGCTAATTGAAAATTAATTAGAGAGAGAGAGAAGGGAGCAAGTGGATAGCAATCACAAATGCCCAAGGTGTGTATTGAAATGAAAATGGATGGGGTATTTATAGGAAAAATGAGGTGGGGATATTTTAGGTAGTGAAAGAGTGAAAAGACCAAAATGGTAAGGCCTTTTGGGCTGAAAAATAAGGCTGGATGGGCAAAAGGGTCAATTTTCTGGACAGGAGGGGGGACCAGTACCGGACAGCCCGGCGGCGCCGCTAGGGTGGCGGAAACCGCCGGATGGCCTAGCGGCTCCGCTGGCATATCCAGCGACTGCTGATGTTGTAAGTACAGATGGCAATACAAAGGACAATGGCGGCGCCGCCAAGCTCTCCTGCAGCACCGCCAGGAGGCTTGGCGGCTCTTCCAGGGGTTCCGGCAGACGGCAGTAAAAGCAGGCTTTTTTCAATTTTCGGGTCAATTTTTGAGGTATTCTGAAGACTGAAAAATTATCGGTCAGTGGCGGTGGATCCAAAATTAATTATCGGACAGATTGACAGTTAGCTTTGGGAGAAATTCGGTCAGTTTCGGGAAAATGCTGTCTGGTACATATAGTCCGGTCAGGGTTGAAAAAGTGATATCAGTCTATGTTGGAAGAAAATAAATCATTTACCTTTTAGGGACAGCGCTAATCGGCTAGCGGGACCGCCTTACCGGCTCTGCGTAACGTATGAAATTCAGTATGTGTCAAGCTGCGGCAACATCATGAGGATGCAAAATTGAGGGTTCACATTAGAGCACATTTAAAGTTCCACGCACACAATTATTCATACTAGTATATGTTAACACATACTAGTTCTTTCATATTCACAACACAAATACATCATACAAGATGATGAGAATTCAAACATTTATGGGTAACGCTGAACTATCTTAGTGATGGATTGTAAATTATGATTGGGAATCCTATGCTTCATAGTTCAACTTATATGCTATGACTCTTTAAAATTTATATGTCTATACTAGACTTAAAGTTTGCTCTGATACCATCTCTATCACACCCCAACTTCTAAAATGTGATGGTTCTAGGGCATAGGGAGACATAAGGTCACCTAAACCCATAAAACTCCTATTCTATGATGTAGCAAGCACATTATACAATAAACATATATCCCAAATCGTAACCTATAATTCCAGATTCAGTAGTTCATCATATAATAAAGGATACCCAAAGTATACCTTATAGATATCAAAAGGATACCCAATATATACTATATGCATACCATACATATACCACTTGTATACTCATCATATACTTGTACCATTAACATTATATAGTTCATGTCACCATCCATTATTGACAGTTATCCTTTATTATTACTAGTACTAATATTATATATATATATATATATCAAAAGACCATAATTATCAAACTAGAGTTTACAACAATAACTACTATGAACCATAATGACCATGGAGCTCTTGACATAACTCTTCATGATACAAGTACATTAAGATTCAGAAATTTAACAACCTTATATAGCAGAGGAAACCCCCAAGCGGAGAAGGAAAGCTTGAGAATTTGCCTTACTTGACCTTCAGTATACCTGAAAATAATAAACCACTAAAAAGGTGAGACAAGCTCAGTGAGAATGTAATATCTTAATATAATATGCCGACTGGAAATATATAATATAGTAATAGGAATTTAATATCAATTAGGTATCAATGAAAGATTATTTTTTCGATACTCACTGGAGATTGTAAGTAATACAATGATATTCAATGATATTTATAACAATGAAGGATTTATAATCAATAGATAATCATTTAGTATCACTTTAGCAAAAATCAAAATTTTGGAAGCGGTGTGCTTCCCACTGATAATTAAATAGAGTGGTGGCTGATGCCTTGCACACCCACACTGATCAATTAAGCACAAGACTGATCAGGTCTTATGGCAAGGACCCTCCTCCTAGCTGGGGCGGATACACTATCCCTATCTGATGGGCCTTCTTACCATATTCACATGACTAATGTATAACCCCACATCAATTAGGGATTTTTGCTTATAAAGAATATCATTTAATGAGAATTCATAATATATGAATAGTAAATCATGTGCATTTTCAATATAGTATCAATGGGATTTACATTTTCAGTAATAGTTTCAAATGAACTTTAGAGAGTTCAATTGAATCAATAGTATATCAATTAGGCAAAAGGCCATCAATAAATTTACAATTAGGTCGAAGGCCATCAATGAAATAACAATTAGGACAAAGGCCATCAAGTATAGTCCTTGTATAAAGATTTGAAATGACAATGATTGTGCAAGATTTACATTAAGGATTTGCTAGGACTTTCAGTAATATATATACATATATATCAATTAAATGATAAATTCAAAGGCAAATGCCCATACTATATTAAAATATTACATACTCACATCTACTCCTTTGCTCCTAGCACAAGCTTCTAACACATTAGAAGTGGTGCTCCTTGGTCTCCGAAACACTTTCTTTATCTTATCCTTCAGGTTCTACAATGAACCATATCATTCATGTCATTCTATTGAGTACCATTAAACACTTTGCCAACTTAACTATTTCAATCCTAGCTCTATTACTACTAAGTCTACATCTAAGACAGACCAAACATCAATTCAATTGAACACATATAGCAAATATATACTCATATCACAATTTAAGGTATATTCATATTCAATATCATGTAATGGCTGAATGGCCTAGGGTGTATACCTTCCATTCATATTGCACATATGCTCATTTCAATTTCATTTTGCTTAAGTTATTTCATGTAAGTAATACATACATAATCATTATCAATTAATACATTACCATTGCTACATTCCAAGATGGTCAAGTAGGTGAAATGATGAACCTTAACCAAGTCAAATGAGTTTACCATATAACAATTAAATTAGTTCTCAAGTTGAATTCATGTTTGATAAACATACATAATTCATTATCCATAATTCTCATTCATTATCATTCATTGATTATAAACATATAGGATTCATTGGGTCACAATTGATAACATTAAATCATTACATTTCCATTTATTACCCAATTATACAACTTGACCTTGTGACTTTGTTTCTATCATTTCTCATGATTTACTAATCCAAATAAGTTGATTATTTATGCATCATAATCTAGACATATGAATTTATAACATATCCAAAATTGAACTTAAAATTCAATCTACAGGAAACTTGGTGTCTATTCTAATCTGGTTCTATCTCTATTGCAAAGGCAGACTAACCCCTCCACCTTCATTTGAGTATAACTCAAAATCTATATATCAAATTAAAATTAATTTTCACATAGAGATTTAAAAATTTAAATTATCATTTTTTATGTTTTATACTTGGCTTAATTCAATCTCTAAAGTTATCAATTGTGCTACTCTAATTCGGATTATCCATTCAGTCTGTGAACAGTATTAGTTTCAGTTCAGGTGTGATTTCTGTCTACACACATCAAATCTCTCAAATTTATTTTATGGGATTATACTTAAGGTATATATCTACAACTTTTATGTTTGTGTCACTTCAAAATTCTTTCTAATAAGTCTTCAATTATCTCAATCAATTTTGGATTGCTCACTAACTCAAAATTTTGGGCTAGTTTTCTTGTAGGGAGGATATCTCATTATCCTTAAGGAATTTCATCAAACACTTTTATGGTCCTAAATTTTAGACATAATAATACAACTTTTATGTCTAACATTTTCCCAAATTTGGTCTCTATAATTACATAATGGGTATCTCAATATTCTGCCTAAACCAATCCCTAAATTTCCAATTTCAAGTGCAAGATCAAATCAAGTTCTATCATACATTCTTTGCTCAATTAGATCATAAAATCTTTCAATTAGCTCCATGATACACTCATAAACATTAAGAAATAAAAAAATAATAATTTTTCCTAAAATTTCAAGTAGTGGCCGAACCACACAAGGCAAAGAAAAGAGAAGAAGTGATGAGAATATAGCAAGATAAGCAATCATCTAAGCTCAAAATGAAATTTAGAACAAATTTGAAGAGATTACCTTTAAGTTTTTCTTGATCCTTAGTGGAGATGGTGATGTGCTGAAAATTCTAGAGGAAATGAGAGAAAATTTCTTTTTAGATGAGTGATGGAAGTGAATGGTTAAGGTGTAGTTAAAATGGTATTAATTTAAATGGATGGTTGAGATCAATTCTTACTAATTGGATGGTAGATATGGATTGACTTCCTCAAGAATCCTTGTAATATAAAATAATTTTCTTGATGAATTTAGAGTGATAGAATGTGGCTAAGTTCAATGAACCACTTTTATGGATTTAAAATTGTGAAAGTGGAATCGGTTCCACTTTCCATTAACTCACTTCCAACAAAATACTACTACATACAATAATCAATTTTTTCTTCCCAATTTCCATGGGATGACCGGCCACTATATGGGATGTGGGTGGACCCCACACTTCACTTACATATACACACACAATTAAATTTTCATTTTCGACAATTTTTGCAAAATGACCAATTTACCCCTATTACAGTATACATTATCATAATTACTTATCAATGCATATTATTAAACATATTCACATTAATTATATTTATATTAAACATGTTCACATATAAAAATCATAAAATTTACTTATAATTCAAATAAGTGCAATTAGGCACTTTTGAACATAGATTCGGCCTTAACGATCAAATGAACATTCAATTCCTCTTTTTATGTTATCGTGAATAATGTTTATGAATCATATGAATATGGGGTATTAAAGTTCTGTCCCGCCATTCGAGGTCCGTGGTGCCGCCATCCAAGGCAAGTTCCATCCTCCCGTCCCGAAGCCACTCAAGCACAAGGTAAGCTTCTTTTCTTTTATCTTTTCTTTTTTTTCATTTATTTAATTTATTTTTCCCTCATTGGGATTCTCTTTTAATTATTTAATTAAATTGGCTCACCTAGGTTGTTAGTTAATTAATATTAGTTAATTCAACTTGATAAATCCATTATGTTAATCAATTGAAATATGATAAAAGGTTAGACTAAAAAAAACCCTTCGAAAGTAGGAAGAACTACGTGGGTTTTGATTCCAATTCAAAGGGATACGCAGGCATACTTGGTTCAAGCATTGAATCCAATTAAAATCAACAAACTTCTCCCCCATCACTTTCTTTTATGTTTGCTTTTGAATAAATAAGTTGTTCATGCATTCTTAAATTGTTCATGAAATCCATTTTTAAGTCAATTCTATATTAATTGCCAAACTTATTTTATTAAGATAAATTAAAAACCTAGTCCCCGAATTCTTTTTAGTTTCGAGGCTAGTGAACTTTTCCTTTGGGATATAATTAGAGTCAAAATGGGTTTTTAACTTATATTTTTCCAAATAAAAATAAATTAAGGTGGCGACTCAAAATGCAATATTCAACTCCAAATCTAAAAATAAGCTCGAGGGCTTTATCATAAGTTTTTTCCCCAAACAAGTATTTCAATTCCCTTTAGTAGATCGAATCGGTGCTCAGGTGAGGCCTCACACTCCGCTTATCTCTTTCCTAAAAGACTTATAGCCCAAGAACACCTTTGAACTAGATGAAGCCGATTCCTCAGTTCCTGCCCCCTGATTTATCATTTATTTTAAACACTTGTTGTTAACTAGCCTTTTCAGGTTTTCTAGCTAACTATTTTCTATCTTGACCCTTTACTTTTGCTTAGGGCCTCAATGTGAGACGCCTAGCAAGGTTATCATCTTTTTGTTCTTTGTTCATTTTTGTTTTGTTCATCATTTTTGTTTTTCATCTCACAACTCGCTTCAAGTGTTCAAATCAAAAAGACACCACTTTATTTCATCATCAAAAGGGCTTACAAATGTGAATTATTACATAAGCAAAATTCTTTATTCTATCAATTGGGCCTAGGCCTTATCTTCATTGGAGGTATTCATGCATGAGATGGAAAATTTCCTATTGTCAAATAGGGCTTGGATTTCATGCCTCAAGTGACCGCATTGATCAGTGTCATGCCCTAAAACTTGGTGAAATTGACAATAGTTACTCATGTTGAATCTAGGTGGCAGTGGACTTGGCCAAGGCCTCGGCTCTAGAGATTGTAGCAGACCTTTCTTTTATAATTCCTTAAAAATCTGGGATAGAGTTTTTCCAAAGCAAGTGAGCTTCAGTTGGCTAACAAATCTCTCTTTGTCACTTACTAGGTCGGGATGCCCCCTACTCTTCCTAATCTCAGGCTCTTTCGCATGCTTGGATGATCCTTTCACACTATCCAAAATGGTTTGCTTGATTTTAGCTTTGACCTCATCCATCATATGGTCCATCTCATATCTAACCACTTTTCTGATAGTAGCTTGAACTTTCTCCCTCATTAGGTTTAATTCTGATCTCAATATCCTCTTGAAGGCCTCATCTTTTTCAATTGAGTCTATGGGCTTAGTTCCAATTCTGAACATAGTGGAGATCCTAAATGGCTGCAAGTAGAATGTACATTAGTATGATGCTTATATTTCCTAAATGATGCATGAATGGTGCATGAACAGTTTAGACAAACAAACAAATAAGTAAACACATGCGCAAGTCATAATAGTAAACCTTCCAAACTTATTCCCTCCACACACGTATGGTCTTAGTCATTCTTTTCTAGGATTTTGGCCTTGGCTTAAATTATCTAACAAGGGGACCACAAGCCAATTTCATGCATAACTCTAAAAATTTAAGAAAGGTAGAGTACAAATCAAGCTTTGGCCCAAACCCACTGATTTTTCCACTTTTAATCCAACAATGATATTGGGCTTAGGCTCATACATACATAAGACACATTTGAAAGTTGTGAACCCTCAATTTTGCACCATCATGATGCGGCCGTAGCATGACACTTGCTAATTTTAGTGTGCTATGCAGAGCCGGTACGACGGTCTCGCTAGCCGGTTAGCAGCAGGGGTCAAGGGGACAGTGCCTCTTGCGGGGGATCAAGCATCCGGTGGCGCCGTAAGCCTTATTGGCAACTCCGCCAGATCATCTAGTGACGCTTCCATTGCCTCAATTATCGTGAACCGTACCTATTAGTCCTTCTTCCATGTCAGCAGCCGCCGGACCTTTAGGCAATGCAGCCAAACCCTCAGGTGGCACCACTAGATGCCTCGATTTTCAAGCATCCGTACTGAAAGTCCTTCTGCCACGTCATCAGTCGCCGGACACTCAGGCGGAGCCTCCCAAGCATCAGGAGGAATTGCCGAAAGTGCTGGCGGCGCCACCAGGCTGTTAGGAAGCTAGTCCCCCCTCCACCTCCAAAATGATATTTTTTCCCTTCCTGATCCGAATTTTAGCCACTAAAGCCCTACCTTTTTGTCTTTTGACTCTTTCATTACCCAAAATACCCCCACCTTCATTTCCTATAAATACCCCCTCCATTTTCCATTTCAAAACACACCTTGAGCATTTTGTAGATGGTTATCCACTTGCTCTCTCTCTCTCTCTAATTAGTCTTCTATACACTTTTTGAGTAGTCTCAATTTTTAGTTAATTTTAACTAAAAATTAAGTAATTAATTCCAAATATTAATTAATTAATTAAATTAGTAATTAAAAGTTTCCTTTTCCTTTGATTGGAAACTGATTAGGATTATTCCTCCTTGGATTAATTCTAAATTAATTAATTAAATCTACTCTACTTAAGTAAGATCTCCAATTTTCGAGGCCAGTAAAATGAAACTCTAGTCCGGAAAAACACTCCGCTCCACTCAAAATCTCCTAAGAGAAGGTACAACATCTTTTCTCACTAACTCCAAAATCCCCTAAAATCAAATCAAATCTCCCAATAGAAGGTACAACATATTCTCCCACCAACTCCAAAATCCCCCCAAATCAAATTAAATCAATCAGATCATCTCTAAACCCCTCCACCTCACATTGGAATGAACTACGTGAGTTTTGATCCTTATCCAATGGGGTACGTAAGCAGGCTTGGAATCTAAATCCAAGTCTCAAATCCAAACTCCAATCAATCCCCTTCTTCTTTTATTTTCTATGTAAATGTCAATTTATGCTTTCTTGTAAATTTATTAATGTAATTAGTCAAATTAGTTATTTTGGAGTTAAAGAGCGACTTGTGATTCTCCTAGAATCCATAAGGACAAAAGAGAACATTCTTCTTAGCTTATGGATGTTTTTAATTACTTGCTCTTTATTTTTTTCATGCACTCATAATTATGCCATGATCATGCACTTTAAATCGCAATTAATACTAGTCATTCATGAAATCAATTTTTAAGTCAAATCAAATTTAGGAACCAAATTTAGATTATTTAAAATCAAAAACCTAGTCCCCGAGCTCAACCTATTTTGAAGATTAGTGGTTTTATCCTTGGGTAAATTAATAGAACAATTAATAAATTAGAGTCAATATTGGATTTTTCCTTAATTTTTTCATTTAAATAAATTATGGTGGTGACTCCCGAATCCTCTTTAAAAAATAAATTAGTTTTCCAAATGATAGCCGTTCCAATCATGAGCACCAAAACTCGTACCTAAACTTCTTAAAAATCGCTCGCCTTTCCTTTAGGCTCCTGAGCGAGGAGCCGTTCGAGCGAGGCTTCACAGTTGGTGACTCCACTGGGGACTAGTTGCCACCCTTTTTAATAAAAGAAAAGCAAATAAGAGGATTACTATTTGGTTGGGATTTTCTCTAAAATAATCTCCATTTGACACTTAAGTTTAATTTGACTTTCATGCATCACTTTGCATAATAAAGGCTCATTGCCTAACCCTAGTTACTTAGGAAAACTTTTTGATGGCAAGTAGCATTGGCTTGACAACTCTATTTGAGTATGTTGGGAGATAGCGAAAGCATTCCACCCCGCGAAGAATCCCCGATCATTTCGGTGGTGTAATGAGCAATCCATACCGTTGGACCAACACGAGACTTTTTGACTCACATGTGGTTAGGTATATCGATGCTCTAGTGGGATGCGGACCCTTAAACCGAACCACCCTCACCTTTATGCATGTAATTGCCCTAGCCTTTGATCTTAGGTTCCATGTACCATAATAATAAAAACCTTGTGCATATACCCATGAAACCTTTTTTGGCATATATCACGACATGACCATGCATACAAACCTTGAGTCTAGGTTATGCCTTGAACCAAGTTGAAAATAAACCTTCATTCAAACCTTTGAATAATTTTGGCCCATTTGGCCTACCTACCTTAAGCCCAAGACATTTGGTCCATCTTAAGCCCAAAACATTTGGGCCTAGCATCACTTTGAGCCCAAAACTTTTGGCACCTCATCTCTCTGAAGCCCAATACCTATGGTACCTCATCTCTTTTAAGCCCTAAACATTTGGCTTAGCATTACCTCAAGCCCAAAATATTTGGCCTAGCATTACATTAAGCCAAAAACCTTTGGCACCTCATCTCTCTTAAGCTCAAGGCATTTGGCACCTCATCTCTTTTAAGCCCTAAACCCTTTGGCCCATTATCACCTTAAGCCCAAAACCTTTGGCACCTCATCTCACTTAAGCCTAAGGCATTTGGCACCTCATCTCTTTTAAACCCAAGACATTTGGCCCATCATCACCTTAAGCCTAAAATGTTTAGCACCTCACCTACCTTAAGCCCAAAAACCTTTGGCACTTCATCTCTTTTAAGCCCAAGGCATTTGGCACCTTATCTATTTTAAGCCCAAGATATTTGTCTCACCACCACCTTAAGCTTAAAAAAAAAACCTTTTGGCCTAAGACCCTAAAACTCAGAAACCAGTACCTAATGTGCCCGTCGACGTTAGGGACATTATCACTTTCTCAGCTCCAAGATAATATGCATGAGAAAGCAAAATCATTTTACTGAGGATCATTTTCGAAGTAAAAGAAAGGTCTAATCAAGGGCATCACATTCATTTTTACTGAGGATCATTTCCACAAGTAAAATGAACGTCTCATCAATGGGCATCACCTTCATTTTTACCAAGGATCATTTACGAAAGTAAAAGGAAGATCTCATAAAGGGCATACCCTCCAAGTCAACATTTTCTATCAACACTTGAGTTGCCTTTATCCCTTGTTAGAGGCATCACCTTCAAAATCATCAAGTCGTCTTCAAAGTTACCTTCTTAACTGAAGAAGCTAAATGAACATTACCCCTCATCAGTGATGTGTAAATCAAATGCTTATTACATCAAGCCAAACAAACTCCTCTCCATTTTTAAATACCCATCAAATCAAGTGGCAATCCTACAAAATCTAACCGATAAAGTGTGACTTCCAAAGTCCCTTTAATCTCAGCAAAATATCTTTAGGCCTCCTAAAAAGCCCAACCATTCACTTTTAGAAGCCGAAGTTCCTTGGAAAAAACCATAACCAATCACATTTAATAAATTCTCCCTTAAGCCCAAGTTCCTTGGCACAACCAAAATCAATCATCCTCACAGTCTGAGCAAATTATTATTCTCAAAGCCCAAACCCATTTTGGCGTCCTTATCTCTTTAAGCTCGAATTCATCTCTCTAAACCAATTTTGACACAATCTGTCACATCCCACTTTTGGGATGGAAGGTCCTAGGGTATGGGTAAGCATACACCACCGAAAATTCATAGAACCCAACTCTTTTTAGAATATTAATGTAACTCCGGCGGTATACCGACAGTACATTCACAATTCCCCAAGATCAAACCTGCAAGAAATATAAAACACTCCCAATATTACCACCTTATATCCTCAACTCCATTTTAAGCATAAGCTAGCTCCCAATCACCATTACACTTTACTAATTTAATTTATTATATTTTGTTCAATCATCTATATTCTTACACCATATCATATTTATGTTTGATTATGTACCATGGAGTTACTAGATAATAGCATTGTATGTCATTACATATTATCACATTTACAAATTCTTACTATTATACACTTCTGTATTATATTCACATAACCATTACAAAATGTCAGCTAAAACTCCAGCGGCAAGTGGGGAAGGATACTTGCGCTGAAAATCCACTAACCTGAAAAAAAATAAAGGAAAAGAGGGGTGAGATACAAATCTCAGTGAATATATAATAAATAACTTAGCACAACAATTTGGATATTTGAATACAATCATTGGCTCAATGGATTATCACAATAAACACTGAATGAATTTTCATATCAATACAATTGAATGTTTAGCAGAAATTATTACCAATTAATGTAAACTTAGTCACATTCCCATTTAATAAAATACTGCGAAACCACATATTTCTAATGACAATTATATACAATGTTAGCTAGACCTTGTGGCTAGGGCTTTCAAATACCTCTTAGCAAGGTGCAAGTCACTGTGCACAGAGTTCGGTGATCCTCTCACAGAAAGAAGGGAATTTCTACTTTTGGTTCAAGTCAGAGTTCACTTCAAATAGAACATTTCACATGTAAAGAATTATTTAGGACTTGAAGTCACAATGATGTATTAGCAAATTCAAAGTCATATGAACAAGTACAATTCACATTTACACAATGAAGTGAGTATGTGCTAGGAAATTTAATATATAATCACCTTTCTTGATTATGCTCCAAATTATTGGTATTCCTCTTCACCTCCTTTGTTTCCAATTTCTTCTTCTTGATATTCTTCCTCACCCTCTACATATTACAAATATTTATGTAAAGGTTAATTTCATATAATTGCATTTATTTACTCATTAGTTTAGAAGATTAGTTCATAATTACTATTTTTATAATAAT
>CATKHJ010010004.1:0-30044 GCA_949750685.1 Vernicia montana | reverse complement strand
TTGTGTTAATTGCTTGTGATCACGAGAGTAGACATAAGGTTAACATAAATACTCGTGTTGTATCTTGAGAGAGAACATCATATAATTTAGGGAAATCTAATCATTAATTCCAGTAAAATTAAACCAATCTAGAAAACATAGAAAAGTTATAGGTAATCAATTGATAAAATCTAAATCATAGATCTTTATCATATATTGAATTTGTTTTTTAAATTTTCTTACATCTATTTTAATTTTCTTTTTCTTCACAACTGAATTAATTTTCTAAATAATAGAGTAATCATATTTTTTTGGTAATTGTCAACACCTTTCCTGTGGGATCGACACTCTATTCACACACTATTACTTGCCCACGATCTGTACACTTGCAGATTTATCACAACATCTGTGAAAGAAGCACACTGGGCAGCCGTGCTTCGACCGTGTCTCCGGGGCACAATTGACTGTAAATATCATAAACGCGAGGCAGGATACCAGGCACGGAAGAAGAAAGCCTCCAAAAAGGGTCTTGTCCTAAAGACGAAAAAGATTAATAAAAAAGGAAGCCTTACGTACAAGGTTGATAATAAAATGAAAAAAAAAATGCAGGAATGAAAAAAGAAAATAAACGCTCAAATCCTCTAAAAATATTAATTTATATGTTTAAATTATTAACGTGTCTCCTCAAAATTGCTATGATTTTAAGGTGTATATGTATAATAATCTGAATTTTTAATTATCTTATTTTCGTGTAAAAAAATAATTATTTAATTCAATTTATTGTATTAGTATTTAATGGGAATTAGGATTAGTATCATTATTTTAAAAATATATTATTTAATTATATTTATATTTGAAGTAACGGAAAATTTTGTCGATTGATATTTATGAAATTAATAAATTATATTTTGATTTGTTATAGTTTAATTATTAAAAGATTAATTGCAAAATTTAAAAAAATATTGATTTTTAAATATTGGTTATTAAAGTTTAAGGAAATTGTTTATAGTAGATGAAATTATTATTTTTGAATTATAAATTTTATGTAAATAATAATTTTAATTCTATTATTGTTTAAAGAAATTATTATTATTATTATTTAAAATATATATATGTGTGTGTGTGGTTTTCTGTCTTGGACCAATCAGAAAATAGAAGGGCAGATCGGGTTTTGAGAGAGAGAGAGAGAGAGAAAGAGAGAGAAAAGGAGCTAGGCTCCGGTGCCTGCGCCTCCGGCCACCACCACCTTGAAGCCCGACATCTGGCGATCACGATGGAACCAACAGCGGCACGAATTGACGGTGGATGACGGAGCACGCGAGGAGAGAAGCTCCTCCGACGCCGCGAGCTTCAGGCGACAATTTCGACCGTTTTCGAGCTCCGTTTCCGATGATATTGTTACGAATGGAACCCTCTCAACTCCAGCTTCAAGATGATACCCACATTGCCCCCTGAAGCTCACTAGAATTTGAGATCGGGTATTGTGTGGGCCGAAGCTTTTCGGTCAATTTCCGGCGAAATGATAGCGAGTCCTAGCAAGTGATGAGTATTTTTGAGTTCTTGGCGTCAAGACAAGAAAAATGGTGTGAACAGCGCTTCCAATCGCGTCGCCTGCCGGTCACCGGCGAGTGGACCCCACGTGCCGTCGGTGACCCAGAAATTTCAGAGAGCTGCATTTCACGCTTACGTTGCGATTTCGAAGTTAGTTTACGATAATTCGATTCTAGTAAGCCTATAACGCTATTTTATTGAATTTATTTCAGTGTTTTAATTATCCGGAAAATGATTGTTTTGCATGAATTCAAATGTATATAGGCTTAAATTAATAATTGGAATTGATTATGAGATTATATAACTTTTTTGAGTTGAATTGGTATTATTCAAAATTTTCTTTTAATTATTTAGTTAATTGTTAATGAGTGAGATTAATTGAAATAATTATATATTTATGAGTTAAATTTATGTTCCTTGAATTAAATTAATAAATTTGAGATTTATATAAATTTTCATGAATTTTATATTATTAATGGATTTAATCTATTTTAAAATCTTATATAGTTCTATAAATAGTAATTTTTATGAATTTATTTATGTAAAGCTGTATATATTGTTTTATATTAGATTTGTAATGATATATTAAATAATTTTAAGTTATAAATGTTTCATTTGTATAAGGATGTGAAATTAGTATTCGAGTTCTTAAATTCGTAAAAATGATTTTTAAAGAAATTAAATTGATATAAAAAGGTTTGTAATTACATATATGTAATATTTTTATTAGTAAATTATTTTAAGTAACGTTTTTAAATAATTGAGAAATATATTAAATTTGATTTTAATGATGTATTCCGATTAAGTTGCATCTGATTGATGAGTTGGATTTGGAGACCTAAGATGGGGTTGTTCAACTGTTGATGATGTTGCTAATGATATTATTGAGATAATTGCTTTAAGTGGTATTGATATGATGTGATATTTGATAGATTCTGCTTAACAGATGAGCCCATAGTCTCTATTATGTGACAGTTACAACTGTCATATTTATTGTTTTGTCGTTTAGTGAGCAATCAGACTTACCACGAATTCTGAAAATCTTAAGTTTTTTCATTATCTAGTGCCGGTTACATGTCTCGAGATTCGAATCATGACAATACGTGTCACTTTCCGTCTCTATATGTGTATTTATATATTTTGGAAAAAAAAAATTCTAACTCATTATACTAGACACACTACCATTTTATATTTATGGCATATATCAATTTCAATTTTAATTTCAAATTATTATATCCCTAAACACAGTGTGAATGATAATTAGATTACCATATTCTTTTTTTTTTTTTGCCAGGGGATTACCAGATTCATTTCAATTCTCAAGTTTCTATTCTTATTATTTGACTTCTTCAAAAATCTCATTTAAGTAAATAAATAAGATTTCTGTATTGTGATGTGTTGTAAAATGATTCAAATATGTGTAAGATGAATATAAATATACAATTTGATTAAAAAATATTATAAAATTACAAAAATTTAACTATTGAATTATAAATTTAATAGCCTATGTACTATATAATGTGATAAAACATTTTAAAAAAAAATTGACATCGATTGTGATAAAAATGTGTATGAATTATATAAATTAACACGTATTTATAAAATCATCATGATTTTATAAATGAGTTAATCTTACTTTTAATATGTGTGTATATTAATTAAAAAATATTATAAAATTACAAAAATTTAACTATTGAATTATAAATTTAATAGCCTATGTATTATATAATGTGATAAAACTTTTATAAAAAAAATTGATATTGCTTGTAATAAAAATGTGTATGAATTATATAAATTAATACGTATTTATAAAATTATTATGATTTTATAATTGAGTTAATCTTACTTTTAATATGCGTGTATATTGATTAAAAAAAAAAACTCATAAAGCAGGCAGTTTTTATATTATTTTTTTAACAAATGAAATGACAATAATTGTTGCCCACGTGACAAAGAAACAAGGTTTCGCCAAAACCTCTTATATAAGTAACCTAAGGCAAGCGTTAATATGGGACATTCTAATAATGCATTAATTCTGCAAAATATTTTGCCTAAACTCATGATATTTATTTGCGAGGTGGTTTGGAGTGTCTAGTCCAATCAACCATTGATTGGTAATTAATAGTCATATTTGCGACGGAAATCATACCGTCACTATTGTACGACAAATTTGCTACCCACAGCGACAAATTTAAATGAAAAAATAAATAAATCTGTGACAAATTTAAGTCATTTCAGCAGGGATTATCAATGATATCAGTGACGGATTGAATCCATCATTGATTGCACGAAAATCTTGAACTCGATAGTATAGTTTAATGACGGAACAAGGAGAGAGCCAATAGAGGCCATAACCCCTCATAACTTTTAAAAAGTTTAATATATGGTATGTTAATTTATATAAAATAAAATAAAATTAGCCCCTCCCAAATTAAAAATTTTTCAAATTCTATTAGGCTAACTATTTAAAATTTAATAAATTTAATTTAATATTATGATATATAATAAATGACTCATAATAGTATTTTGTATCATTATTGATTAATAAGTTAATCAAAAGTTTGAATGACTTGTGAGTTATGAGTTGTAAATTATAATATTTGAAAAATGATAAGTTTAGTATTTGAATTTTAAGTAATTTCTTAACTTAATTGATGTATTTTTATATTTAAATTTAATATTCAAAATATTTATATATTTTTTTTATTTAAATGAGTAGAAATTAATATAAGCTTTCATGTTATACATGGCCGCCTAGAAAATAATCTTGGATTTGTCACTGGTATTGTCAGATTTACCCTGTGATAAATTTGCGACGAGAAAAATTCGTCACAGAATCCTCATTGGATGTGTCTATTGGGTCGAGCCCATACGTTTATTTTCTCCAATTTGCGAGGGAAGTGATTGAAAATAGCGACGGTGATTTGCCAGGGAAGTAATTGAGAATAGCGACGGATTTTACCATTGCTATATTTGGGCCACAAATCATCAGTTCTCTTTTATTTTTCACTTGTTCTTTCATTTTTCAATTTGCACCTCTACTGTACTCGTTGTCGCCGATTTCAAGAAGCCACTCCAGTCACTTGATTTTATATTTATTTATTTATTTCTCTCATTTGTGGGTAAAACCCGGCCAAATCTAGATTTTCTGTGGGCTGAGTTTTTTTTAAAATCAGAATTCGGTGATGCGATGGCCGTATTAGGTGAAGTATAAATGCTCAAATTGACACTTCAACTCCACAGCGAAATTTAATTAGGCTCAAATTAATTTTTTAATCCAATTAAAGATAAAGATTTCATTTTCTATCCATATTAATCTTATTTGACTTTCCTTTGGAGCGTGTATCACACTTTCAGCAGTGGGGATTAAATAATAGAAATAAATAACTTAAAAAAAGGTTTTTGTAATAAAAAAAAAAAATAAAGGATAAAAAATAATAAAAATGAAAAATAATAAAAATTACAAAGCAAGAGCAGGAAATGAATGGATCAGATAATTTTCAATAACAAATTATCTATCTGGAAATCTTCTATTTGTGGGACATGAGTACTTCAAATTTGTGGTCAAACAATCAGTATACAGGCTGCAAATTGAAAGAGGCAAATTCTCACAGTAGAGAAATTAACTAATGATGAAGATTTTGAAACTCAAACACTAATTTCAAAAAAAAAAAAAAAAAACCCATAAATAAAATACTAAAAATACATCATTTAATTCAATTTCAAGAGGACAATTAGCTTTCCGGCAAATCACAAATAATAATGTCAAAAACAACATAAACAAGCAACTTTAGCAAGCAGTGGATCAGAATCAGAAACTAAATTAATCAAAACAATTTAACAAGATCCACAAAAACCCATGAGAAAGAGCACCCAAATTGAAGAGAGAGAGAAGCAAAATTAATAACAGTATAACAATAATCGACAAATACCTCAGATTTGGTATTGATATGCCTAACATCGGCGGCAACTCCAGGTGTGTTAGCAATATCATAGAAAGCGAGGTTAGAGACAAGAGGATTTAGTTTCATGAGCAAAGCAAGTGGCTGACCCATTCCACCGTCGACTTTCCTGTCAGGGACTGCTTCGGAGCCATAGCCACGGCGGAGGAGGTGGGAAGAAGAGGCCGGAAGGTGGCGGTCCAGATCTCTCTCTCTCACTCGTTCTGTGTATTTTTTTTCTTCTTATTATTATTATTATTGGCCGCGTGTGATACACTCTCCCATTTAGAGCAAAATTGGATCTATTTGCTCATAAACTGAAATTTTTGTCTTTAATTGAATTAAAAGATTAAATTGGATCCAATTGAACATCGGAGTAAAGTTGAAGGGGGGCAATTTGAGAGTTTATCCTTAGGTGAATCGGTTGCCGTTCGTTGCTGGGTTGGTGGAATTTGTTGCTGGGTTTGTTGGTTGTTGGTGTTGGTGAATTGGTCGGCTTTCGTTGGGTTTTCTAGGCTCGTGGCTGCCGTTAGGTTGCTAGGTTTGTGGGTTGCTGGGTTCGTTGGGTTGCTGGGTTTTTTGGGTCTTGCCGTTCACCAGGTAAGTTTTCTGGCCATTTTTTTTTTCTTTTTTAGTTCTTCAATCTTAAATTATTTGTTGAGATTAAATTTGTTGGGATTTATAAATTGTTGATAAATTTTTTAAAGAATCTTTAGTTTAGTTAAATTAAATTAATTTCTTTGAAAGAATTTTTGGTTAAAAAGGAAATTTAAGCTATTGTTTTTATATATATATATAGGATATAGATTTGTTGAACTGTGAAAAAATATTGGTTAAATTGTTAAAAAAATAACAGATTTTATTTGTTGATAAAATGTAATAACAAATTTTATTTAAATTTTTAATTTTAATCAATAACTTAAGATTTAGTTAAATTTAAATTTATTTGTTGGGAATTAGAATTTGTTGATTTAATTTTTGTGTACATTTTTTAATTTGTTATTTATTTGTTGATGTTTTGAATGATGGTCTTGGAATATAATTATTGTTTCGATTTTAATAATAAAAAAATCAAAATATAAAATCTAATGAATACAAAAATAATAAAAATGGACTTATGTAATAAATGTTGTTAAAAAAGCATATTGGTGATATAATAAGAGAAAATAATTAAACAAATTTATTTAATTTGGTAAAATTGATGAAAAAAAAATTTAATAATTGAAAATTATATAAAGCAATATATAGTAATATATATCTTTCATAAAATTAGTTAATTATAAGAAAATCATTATTGAAAATAAAACTTTTTAATAAAATTTGTTAAAATATTTTTTTTATCAAATTATAATAAAATGTGTTTGATTAAACAATAATTAGTTAGAATTTATCTATATTTTAGTTGAATAAAATTAAATTTTATAAATTAATAAAAATGGCTGGAAAGTAGAAATTAGAAATTTAAGTCGTGGGTTATATACAATTTATGTGTACTTTAAAACATTAGGGAAATCAATATTGATATTTGGATTGAAAATACTATTTACTTTTTCACTTGTTTGATAGATGAAGTGTTAATTTATAAAATTTCCCTCCTTGAAATATATTGTGTGCTTGAAAATTCAGTCCCGATATGGGTTGTGCTGCATGTTGAATAAAATACAAAAATATTATTTGTGTTTTATGCAAGAGGAATATCATATTTATAAAAGAGATGCTGTCGAAATTTGGACAGTATTTCTAAAAATTAGATAATTTAGTAAATATTAGAAAATTGTTCGAAGTCCTTCTCACTATAATAGTGAAAGGTCATCCAATTGTCCAGTGTAAATAGTTCGAAAATGTCGTCCATTACAATCAGACAGTAATAGATTTATTCATAGAGTCATAATTGAAATTTCAGCGGCATCTCTTATACGTTCTTCGGGTGTGTAGTGAGATATTCATAAATGTTTTGTTTGTGCGTATTTCAACTCGTGCACTTAGAGAACTATGGGAATATACTGTCGAAATTTTGACAGCTTTATGGTTATAGTCATGTGCTGTTAATTGATCTTATAGGAACGCTTTTCTAAATGGTTGGTTCTTACCCTTTAAGAAAGGAGATATAAGGAGTAAAGAAGATTTAGTTTTAGTGTTACAAAAGTTGGAGCTTATTAGGGTGGGTTGTAATAATTTGATATATTGTTTTCTTAATATTCTATATTTATAGGAGTGAAAGATGAATTTAGATTGACAATTGATGTATGCTAGGTTAAAGGATTACTTTTTGAACCCTGAATTCATGAAAGGGGTAGATAAGTTTATTGAGTTTGTTTGTAGCCAACTTGTATATAAGGACGTAATGCAAATAAGGTGTCCGTGCAATAAGAAAAAGTGTCAAAACCGCAATTTTGAAGATGTGGAAATGGTGAAGCTGCACCTAATGCAATCCAGATTTGTTTCAAATTACTATATCTGGACCTTACATGGTGAAGTTCAAAATGATGGGACATATTATCAGGGGAACTTTAATGATGGTCTGGGTGAGTCAGTTAGTTAGCCAAAGTCGTCGGTTGCATTTCACATATTAGTTATGGATGTGGCGAGTCCAGACTTCAATTGGGATGCTATGAAAGAAGCTCCTAATCCATTAGCTCAGAATTTATATGATATGCTGGCTTCTAAATAAGTATGATAGAAAAATATTTCTAATTATTTGAGAGGAAATTTTGATAATTTTTATCCATTTAAAAATTGTCCTACATTTCTTTAATACTTGTTCACTATAGGAAGATGTGTATTGAGTTATTAGGTATTGTGTGAGAGAGGGTTTATAATTTTCTTCATCCAAAAATTATACCGTGTAACTATAAGAATTATAGTGAATTATCTCTTGTAGATCGTGGATGTTGATTTATTGAGAAACCGAACCACGTAAAATTCTTATTATTTTGGTGTGGGTTATTTATTAATTTATTCTTTCACTGTATGTGTGAAATATCTCAGAAAATTTCTCAATATTAATATCATTAACTTTTATATTTAATAACATCAAAATCCTTTTTTTTTTTTTTTTTGTAACACTAATATTATTAATCTTATATTAATATTATAGTTATGGTCACCTTTATATAATTTTTCAGTAATTCTCCAATTAGAAAACTGATATGTACTCTGCGTTATATTAAAAATTTTACTTTCACACACCTCATAAATTATACTTATTTTTTCTTTCTTTTCTCTCAATATTACGTAATTTCCTCTATTATTCTATTTAGAAGAAGGTTTGTGTTTTTATTTATTTAATTTGAATTCAGTTCTCTTAGTCTAACTTAAGAAATTACAGATTTTATATATGATTATTGATTAGGCAGATAAAAGCCCGGGCAAAATTAAAACTATGTTATCTTTTATATTTTTTAGGCAGGGTTTAAGAAAACAATAAATTGAAAGATTAGAGAAAAAAGGAAAGGAATCACGTAATGTCGAGGGGAGAGAAAAAAAAAGAGTATAATGAATGAACTGTACAAAAAATCAAAATTTTAATCTACTATAGAGTTTTTTTTTTTAAAAAATTAATTTAGTGTAGAATTTACATAATTTTTTTATTGGAAAAAATTGCCGAAAAATTATAAAGGCAACTATATTTGCAATATTAATTTAAAGTTAATGATTAATGTGTTATAAATTAAAAATTAGAGATTTTAATGTTATTAAATATAAACCTTAATGATGTTACCGTTACAAATTAAAAATAAATCTAATTACCTCAAAAATCTCAAATCATACAATGTTTAACAATTTTATCTCATTTTTTCAATTTTTTTACACAAATACTTATATTTTAATTTTTTAACAATTTTATTATATTCTTTCAAATTTTTCACACACCTATACTTCAATTTTTTTTAACAATTTTATCTCATTCTTTTAGATTTTTCACAAAAAATCACATATTTATAGAAACTCTAATTAATAAAAATATCCAAATCCTAATATCA
The DNA here is from genome assembly GCA_949750685.1 of Vernicia montana. Classification (NCBI taxonomy): domain Eukaryota; kingdom Viridiplantae; phylum Streptophyta; class Magnoliopsida; order Malpighiales; family Euphorbiaceae; genus Vernicia; species Vernicia montana. Next base: position 20,590 of record CATKHJ010010004.1, on the reverse strand, counting down.
TTTGAAAAAAATTTTAATAATAGATTTCAATTTCAATTCTTTTATCATCACATGTGTCCAGTACTGATCAAAAGCCAAATTAAAATTTGCATGTGATGGAATCTGTCCGGCCAAAGCCAAACAAGAAGCTAAATTTGTTCCATTACCCAAATCTGAGATTCGAAAAAAATAACTTTATGGGCACGCATAAAAACAAAATTTTTTCATTTTTTCTCAAAATTTTCATCAACCAAACAGAAAAAGTATTGAAAATTGAACTTAAAAAAAAAGACGGATCAACTATAAAAAAATAAAAAAAAAAAAGGGTAAATTACTATTTAGTTCTTGAGATTTGATCAAATTAATTAATTCGTCCATGCTTTTTGAGAAACTCAGTTTTAGTTCCATCAGACTATTTAGTCATTCTGTTCAATTTTTGTACTGTTTCTGTTAAATTTTTAAGAAAATGACTAAAATGCTCTTATATATATAATAAATATAATTTTATTTTTATTATTTAAAAATAAAAAATAAAAAAATTCAAATTAATAAAATTATATAATAATTATATAATTATATAATAATCATTTAATTATTTAATTTTATTAATATAAATATTTTTTTATTTTTTATTATATATAATAATTATATAATTATATAATAATAAATAATTTTATAATTTAATGATATTAATTATAATTTTATTATAAAAAAAGTAAATATTATTCACTTTTATTCATTTGAATTTTTTTATTTTTTATTTTTAAATAATAAAATTAAAACTATATTTATTATATATATAAGGGCATTTTAATTATTTTTTTAAAAAATTAACAGAAAAAGTATAAAAATTGAGCGGAATGACTAAATAGTATGACAGAATCAAAACTGAGAGATTAATTAGTTAATTTTTCAAAAAATAGGAACGAATTAATTAAGTTGGTCAAATCTCAGGAACTAAATAATAATTTACTTAAAAAAAAACTACTATGGTTTAGAAAATTAAAATTTTTTTTTCTATATATATATATATAAAAAAAAAAAAAAATTCAATCTAAAGCTCACAAATCGAGAGAACGAGAGTGACCAGCTCCTAAGCATGTAGCGGCTGATAAATATCATTTTCTCGCCGGATTTCATCTAACAAACAAGCTATTTCCGGTTGTGCACCTACCTGATATATAGCAACTTTAAGTTAACACAAGTTTTTTTATGATTCATGAAATATTTTGATTTCAAAAGTTGAAATTCAAAATCAGTTTTTATTGAAAACCGTTTTCTTCGTCTCGGATCTTGAAATCGAAGAGATCATAACCAAACAAAAATTAGAGATAAAAAAAATAAAAAAAGAAGAACAAGAAGCAAGAGTTAAGAGCAAAGGAAAAATATTAATCTTTCAATTTCTCTCTACACTTGCAAAAATAATTTTTCTTTTTTTTTTACATATCCTCATGAAGTTTCCATGTACTTGGCGAACTCGGTAGTCGACATCTGGAGATAGAGCTTTGTTGTCTTTAAAGCTCTCTCTGTTCTGCAAATTAGAAGAAGATATATTATATTCTTTAATTTATTATTTTTTTTAAATAAAAAATATTATTTTAATGCAAGAAATAAGTGTTTTAAATAGTGTTAAATTTTTGTCTATCTGATGTGTTTATATGATTCAAAATAAAACATTTTGTATAAAAAATTAAAGGACATTTATTTCACGGATCAAACATCAAGTGCTTTTTATACCTTATCCCTATAATCAAGTTCATTTAAAACGCATTTTAAAACGTGTTATTAATTATGTTGTTAAAATCGGATCGGATTGATTAGTCGGATCGGTTAAATCAGAAATCAGTTATTGGTCTGATTTTTAAATCATAAAAAATCAGATAAATCATGAACCGGAAAAAAATCAGTTTGAACTGGAAAAAAATCAGTTCGAACCAAAAAAATCGAAAAAATTGATGATCGGTCGAACCGGATTTTTTCAAAACGATATTGTTTTGGACTAAAAAACTGTAAAAAAAAAATAGAAAATGGCAGATAAATTAAATTAAACCGGTCAATCGAACCGTAAACTGACAAGAAAACCGATTCAACTTTAGATTTGATTTTAACAACATTGGTTATTAACGGATCATTTTATTTATGATCCAAATAGGTTAAGATTAAACGCAAACCAGTTTAAACAAGGGTTTGTACAAAATTGTTAGCCCAATAAAAACCGAAATATTTTAATTTAATACTTCATCCGTTTTACAATAACTGTCGTTTTAGAAAAAAAAATTTATTTCAAATTATTTATCGTTTTAAGAGTTAAATGCAGCATTTATTAGTTTTTTTACAATTTTACTCTCATTCCAATTCTAATATTTTATATGTTTTTCTTATTTGGTAAAACAAAATAAGGGTGTATTTGTTAATATTAATTAAAATTAAAGTTATTTAATAGTTTTCTTAATATGTGTGCATCCTCCTAAAACGACAGTTATTGTGAAACGGATGGAATAAAATAATGGGGTTTTTACACAAATACTCTAAAAAAAATAAAATATTCTCCATATTTTTTTTTTCAAAAATACAATTATTAAATTTTCTATTTTAAAAATGTCACATTTTTAAAAGTATATCATAAGTATATAAAAAAATTAAATTTTTGAAAACCTAAAAAATTAAAAGGGTATTTTTTAAAAAAAAATTAAAAAAATGTGTATTTGGTATAATTTTCTCTGAAATAATTGAATTGTGAACTAACAATTGTAATTGTGGAAATAAATCTACATTAACATTTATAGTATTTAAATGTGGATTGCAATATTTTTTGGACTACTTTTGGACAAAAAGAATTTTTATTTTTTATTTTTGGTAAATCACACAGTATCCCCACTGTCACATAGCTATGAAACAAGAAGAAATTACTTAAGGAGTAAGTGCATTATAGTATTGTCTAACTATTATCAACACATGAGATTTATCTAAAAATTTTCCCAAACAGTTTTTAATAGGTTTGACAAAACTATAAAGGGTAGGGAAAAAAAAATTATCCATTATGTATCTGTTGTTTGGTATGAAACGAAAAAGACAACATAATACAACATAAAAATTTAAAACTACTATCATTTTTTTTATAGTTTTATTTACCTTGTCTTTTTAAAATTATTATTTATTAAATAACATGAATAAATTTCAAATAATGAAATTTAAAAAAAAATTATATACACAGTAGTGGAACTAACCTTTAGGGGCCAAAAATAAGAACAAAAGAAAAATTTAAGTTCATCGAGGCAACATAAAAATTATTAATTTTTTTAAATATCATAATTATATATGAAAATATTTATATGTAAATTATAATGATATAGAGAAAAAATAAATAAATAAATAAAAGTTTAGAGAACTTGAAGTTTCATATATACTTTTAAAAATAAAAATATGAAATATATGTAATAAATGATTTTTTTTTTTAAATAGAGGGTCTAAATACATATACTTTTTAAAATATATGTAAATACATGTATAAAGATAAATTTTTGAAAATTGTGAAGAAACATTTTTAAAAAAGTAGATAAAATCTTATGACTGCCCCTTGTCCCTCCTGATTCTGCTAGTGTATATATATAATTGATTATTTTAATTTTATCCATATAAGTGAAAAAAAAATGTTTATTTTATAAAATTTATGCTATCTCAGTGCACACAAAGCATGCCCTATAACCAAATGCAACCATTACGGGCAAACACTTCAATGAATATCACAAGATTTAGCATTATAAACCTTTATAGAATATTAAGGAACAAAGTATTGAATTCTAACCAATAAGACTTCAGCTCAGTAAAATCACGTTGAGATTATAAATAAATTTATAAAATTAAAAAAATTATTGAAATTTAGAAAACTCAAAACAACTGTAGGCGTCCAATTTTGAAAAAGAAAATCAAACTATATAATATTCATCAATTTGAATTTGTTTTCATCAACTCTACTAGTATAGATAGGCTAGCCAAATAAGTAAACTTCATCAAGTCACAGTGATTCAAAATGCCTGCAGATTCCATCAGTCCATATCTCGAGTGGCCATGGGACCAAAAAATTACATAGGCGAACGTCCGCCATTAATGTACAGATTGAAGTAAATACAATACAAGATTGGAGATTGATTGAAATCCCTAAATTTTGCTTTGGAAGCTCTGCATGTATAATCTACAATGTAGTGGACCAACACAAGGTATCATTGTAAGAATTATAATGCATTATTTAACTTTAAAAAATAAATAAACAGTTTGCTAGGAACAAAATTGAATCACAAAATGATGTCATCAGCCAAAGAAGTATTTTGAAATACCCTCTCATATATTTGCTTCAATGAATTCTCTGTACTCTTTCTTCATTTTAACTCCCGGTACAATCCTGTGTAAACAAATATAGAAAATTTTACAGCAGCTGAAAACAATGAACCATGTGAATAATAATAGCTATATGTGTATGGACAGAGGGAAGGACCAAAAAAAAAAAAGAAAACAGTTTAGCAAGGTTTATAGATAATGAAATAGGTAAAAACAAAAAAAAACAAAATCTAGCCAACCTGAGCATCTCCTTGTTCTTGAAGAACTGCACACATGGTGTACCCATAATTCCAGCTGCTTCTGCTATTTCTGGATCTTCCTCAATATCAATCTCAATAAAATGCACATTTTGATCAAATTCATCAATCACCTGCCATTTTATCATTCAGCACCAAAAAAGGGTCATGAGCATAACAAAATTTACTCGATCAACATAAAAAAACAAGAATGAATAATATGACATGCATGAGAACCTCCGTTAATTTCCTTCATACACTCTTCATAACTTTATTCCAGTAGTTCATTTTTTGGGCCATGTGTAGAGTTGCCCTTAATATATTTAATGAATATTACATAATAACAACAGTGTTTCTCATTGCAACTCCAGTGGCATTCCACTTGCAAGTTTCGTTAAAAGTGGCTCAAAGTTTAGACAGCCTTGAAGACTGACCAGAAATTTGAGGCTGCTACAAGGAATATCACATTTAGCCCATTCTCTCCATCCACTATCCACAAAAGCAAAACTGGATTTTTGGGTTCAACTTCTCAAATCTCAAACTGTGTCCCAAAATCTGGCTTGGACTTTTTCCTGCTGAATCACCTATCACCACAACTACCAATCTCTAAATTCCATCCCAATACTAACCTTGTGATTTATAACAGAGAAGGTTATCACCAAGTACTCTAATTCTTATTTCAGAATTGCAAAACTAATTTACTCTTTTGCTTGGGTTTTTGGATTGAGTACTGTCCTTTCCTTTGTGCTTAATGTTTCGGCAGGGTCAAGAACCACAGATTTTTATAATTTATAAAACTTGAAGGTAATCTTTCAGTCATTCATGGCATGGCTCCCATAAATGAAAGCTGGAATTTTCCAGAAATGCAAGCCTCAAAATGTAGAATATGATGTGAAATCCGACAAGGCAGGAACCTTACTGCATATGACTCTGGAAGGAAAACCCACATGGCACACTGACTTCAAACATGTCTTCGAAGTTAATACAATAAGATTCAATATAGCGTGATAGCACCATAAAAGTATCATTTGTTACATAGGCTGAATCATGGCTGAATAGTTTTATAACCATGACCCCACTGGAATTTTTGAAAACATTTGAAGGTTTTTATGAACATTTGAAGGTGCCCCCACTCAAATAGAAGGTGTGCCCTTAAATAGTTTTAAAGATTAGCTAAAACACATTAAAATATACAAGGACAACTTCTAACAAGAGAAAAAGACCAAAAACACCTATGCTAAATCCCGAAAACCAAGAAAAGGAATGATAGATTTAAGTGACATGTCATGTTACAGGGGAAAAAAATAAATGAAAGTAATAGTAACCTTCTTCACACACTTTCCTCCATTTCTCTCTAAAATTTACACCTGTAATTTCTAATTTTATCTTTCTTACTAATTTATTAGTTTTTATATTCTTATTTTAATTTATAAATTATTATTCAAAAATTTATAATTAGTTTTATTTATATTCAATTAAAAGATAATATTGTACTTTATTTTTTGGACAATAAACTATTTTTATATAATTATGAAGTGATTTTAAGGTAAATTAAATTCAAATTTATTTGCATGTTATTTTAAATGTGATTGAAATATTTAATTGATTTATGAATTGTTAAATTTAATATTTAACATATCTAATAAATTTAGGCGGTGTTTGATAACACCATTCAGCACTTAAAATTAAAATTTTTCGTACTTAATTGTTTTAAATTTATTTGATAACTATGTCTTAAAAGTCTAAATTAAGTCAAAAACCACTTAAAATAATAAGTCAAAATTTTTAACTTAAAATTTACAATGAATGCAATAAGTGATTAAATTTTTAAATATTTTTGCTATTTAAAAATTATATCACTTATTTTATTTAACACTTAAAATTCAGTACTTAAATTTTCAGCACTTAATTTTTAATTTTAACAAACACCACCTTAGTCTAGAGATATTTTATTAAATATATTCGTCATAAGATTATGATAAATTAATACCCATTCAACTTTTTTTTTACAATTTGTATCGATTATATTTAATAATAATATTTATTTTATAATAGCTATATATTGAGAAAGGTGTGCTCAACAGAAATGAGGAAGCAATCATGCATAACTTTTAAAATATGAAGACAAGTTGAAGGTAAATTGTAAATATTATAATTAAGATAATTTTTTCTATGCTCACATGACTATACTATGATGAATATTATTTTCATTTATTTTGTCAATAATACATGGCATGTAATTGTGCCCCTCACTGACTAAGTTTTCTGGACCCACCAATGGGCTGAATGATTTGAGTGTATTTATATTGCCATCTCCCACTTCTAGGCTTTTAAGGGTTGTCATTTTTACAACTTACAAGACTTGGGAAAGTCAAATTTTAGTTATATTTGAACTTCTAGCAAATCTCATCATCCAAATAGCTCAATATAACAAAACTTACAGAACTGGCAGAACAATATGCCCTAGAAATTATAAAACCACATTGAAGTCATGTTCAATATGTCATAGTAACAAGGCCAATATATGTTGGCATTGAGATCACAATAATACCAAACATGTTGGAAATAGCATACCTTGCTAAGAATTGGCTTCAAAGTCCTACATGGTCCACAAGTTGGTGAGGTGTATAGAACACATATGAGCCTTGGACTTTCATGGTACAATTTTCGTAGAGCATACTGCAAAAGAAAAATAATGACAAGAAAAGAAGATAAATAAGATTTTTAGCTAAGAATAAATTAAGAATAACATAAATGAAAACTTGACTTAATTAGATGTCAAATAAGGAATATTTTCATCATGTTAGTGCTCACATCTTATAAATCATGAAAAATCATATCTCATCAAAGAAGAAGAAGAAGAAGAAAAAGATGGCATCTTATTCTTAGGTATCAATATGCACCTGGCCTCTATGCTTTGTAAGTGTAATGTCAAAGCCCTCTTTAACATCTCTGTCGGTGAGCTCCTTCTTAATCTCTTCAGTTGGAGGCTGTCACGCAGAATCACAAAGAACAAGCGCATTTAGTTGAGACTATGTTATAGACAAACAATCAAATACAACTGCCAATTAAAATAATAACTTTAGAATACCAAATTATGGATGAGCATACCTTATCTCTAGACAACTTACAACATTTCCCACAAAACTATGTTATAATAAGTTTTTAGATTATATTATATTATACCTTATCCTAAGGGGAGTTGAGCTATTTCTTGGATTCTAGTTTGGGACTAAGGCTAGCAGAATCAAGTTATTGTTTCTTGGTTTGTAAGATGTAATTCAATCCTAAATGCAATGCATATAGAACCTAGGATGTGATGCTTATAACATGATGCTTTATTATTGATTCAGGTTTTATCATTCTCTCCAGTGCAACCAGATAGGCAATGTTCAATAGTGACAGCTTATGTGAAATGGAATTTAACGAGCAATCACTATTTGATAACAGCAAATCATGTATTAGACAGGAAAATGGTTTATCTAAGGAATAAGCCGAGCAAATAAAGCTGGACTTCAATAGAAAGAGATGTTTTCTTTCTTTTGTCCTTTTTTTCTCCTTTCTTTCATGAAAAAAAAAATATATATAATTACCTGATGGAACTCAACAAGTAGATCATTGCTAGCAAGGTATCTCTCAACCGATAAAGCAGCAATACATCCCGATCCAGCAGCAGTTACGGCTTGCCTCCATTCATGGTCCTATTCCATCAATAAATAATGAAATTACAAAATATACAACAATTACAGTATTTCCAAACAGAAGACAATTTCTAATCACAAGGTTATGTGAATCTTTGCAGCAACATAGAAACAATTTAAGTGAACATGCATAGAAGATGTTTTTAACCTTTACTTAAACAGTTTGAGTCTATTATGAAGAGATATATTTTTCCTTTCACGAATATTATTCATTGTTTTGTAACTTTCTATGAGCACCTAAAGAGGTGATTCAACCCATGCCTCTAACTTTAATGTCAAATACAGCAGCCAACTTTTGATGAGCACCTAACAAGGAATGTACACCAAGAACAATATGGTTCCTAGTTGAAGAAAAGTGCATGCAAGATGGTTAATGCAACTCAATCGTTGTGACCAAGTTTTCTGAATATAAGAAAATCAACAAACAGAAATCCTTTTGACAATCAGAGGAATCCGATAAAATTGTACCACATCAGACAATTTTCAACGAAAAGCAACTGGTTTTATTTTATAAGAAGCATTGCTTACATTTTAGTTTATTCCCAATTGACTAACATTTTGAAAGCAATTATTCTAGTCATCATATTTTGCACAAAATATTATAGTAGAACTTCATTAATACAAGTTTTATTATTTACACTGAAAATTATTATTTATTCCCAATCACAAAGTTTTGCCATTATAGATTCCATAAATATATTTTTAAATCTCAAATGTAGTCATCAGTTGAATTGAAGAAATAATGCAATCACTGCCAGACCAATCACCATATAACTACAGCAATAACTTTTCACAGGATTACCTGTACATCCCCAGCTGCAAACACACCTTCAACAGAAGTTTTTGCAGAACCTTCCTGAACTAATACATAGCCTGCACTGTCAAGTTCAACTTGGCCTTCCAACAGCTGGCTATTAGGCGAATGACCAATGCCATAGAACAAGCCTTTTGCCTCAAGAACAGATTCTTCCCCAGAATCAAGTTTTCTAGTCAAAATACCAGACATCTGCCCTTTAATATTGCTAACAACATCCGCAGCCTCTGTATTGAAGTGCACGGTGATATTCGGATTGTTGAACACTCTGAAACATTCGCGATAATCAACCTGTTAAACAAACATTCAGGGAGTTGAAAACTCAACATACAAATTGTTCATTAGTATTTAGTTCAGGGCATCAAGACAGCCAATCAGATAAAGAAGAAAGAAGATGAACACCATAAAGCTAATAAAGCAACTGCACAATTGATGTGATTATGACCTAGAATTTCAGAGGCTAAAATACTGTCAAGGCCAAGGATGACTGCAAGTCTTTAGAGCCAAATTGTAAAACATTTGCTTTTAAAGAGAAATTTCATTTTCTACAAAATGGAATGCTGTAGTAGGAAAATTTCCAAAATTCACAAGGATTTTCAGCACCAAAATAAACAGAACACCATTTATGTTCAGCATCATATTAAAAAGGGAGGTGTGCTGAAGATAGTAGGTAGAGACGTGCTTTAATACATTCCGACCGATCATAACGCCTAATGTAAAAAGGTATACCCCATGAGAAAGGTTCCAGCAAAACTCACCTATCTTGCATTGCCTTGGATGCCCTGAGTTGGTCCTTACGAACAAGTAAATGAACATGACGAGCATATTTAGTTAAGTATAATGCTTCCTCTGTAGCTGTATCACCACCTCCAACAACAGCAAGAACCTGCCCCTTAAACAGTGGTGATGCTCCATCACAAATTGCACAAGCACTAATTCCCCTACTCCAAAATTCATCTTCACGAGGTAACCTGAGCCTTTTTGCAGTGGCTCCTGTGGCATAAATAAGGCTGTGGCACTTAACCTGAAATGTCAATGTAACAAAAAATTTCAAATCAAATGGACAGTGTAAATTTTTTATTCTCTTTTTTTAAAAAAAAAAAAAACAGAAACAAAAAGGATGAACAGCCAATTAGCACAACAAATGAACAAAGTAGGAAGGACAAAATAAAGGAGGCTTGTATCCTTGGCATTAGGAGATATACACCACACACTGCCAGGAGACCATAGCATACAATTCATACATAAACATATATGATTATTACATTGACATGTGTGCATACAAAATCATTTTTTAGCACGGAAGAAGCTGTGCTTTTGTTCTCTTTTTCCCTTTCTTGGTCATATGATCTTACCTTCAAATCAACACAAGGATATATAAGAAAAGACTAAAACATTACATATATGACTTATGGGGAACCAAATAGTAACCAGAACAAGATAAATGGTCAATTAAATTCTTGTTCCAGGAATAAGTAGACATCAGATTATCAATTTTAAATCCAAAAAAGGTCTCTTCCAGGCTAATTCAAAGCAAGGTCTTGTGGTGATGCAAAAGGCAAGATTTTGAGTACTTCAGTAATTGAAATTAATGTAACAACTCCAGCATTTGTCAAGAATAGCATGCCATAAAACCATTTATCACCTTACGTTCACTACTTTTCACAGTAAAAGGGCTATTTTTAACATCTACAAATTCCACATCTTCTTGGAACAGTTCAGCTCCCCACCGTTCAGCTTGCCGCCGCATCCTAGTCAAACACACAAAGTCAAGACTCCATCATTAATTTCATTCGAAATAACAGCTACTTATATGCTTGTATATCATTGACTCCATACAAGAACAATAATTAACCATAAATAAATGCACATGAATAAAAGGAAAGCTGTTTCTTTTTTGTTACCTATCCATCAAATCTGGACCAGTTATTCCATCTGGAAACCCTGGATAATTCTCCACTTCAGTGGTAGTCATCAGCTGCCCACCAGGCACACCACCCATTTGATACCCCTCAAACACTACAGGCTTCAAATTGGCACGAGCAGCATATATTGCTGCTGTATATCCAGCAGGACCTGAACCTATAATTACCACATTCTCAACACCTTTTCCTGCAAGAAATAACACAAAATAAGCATCAACGATAGCATAAACTATAGGTAAGAACCTCAAATTTTCATTCAATTTCAAGGTATACACAAATAATTCATTTGTTCTATCCCTTTCAAAGCAAGAGAGAGCTAAAGTTAAGAGACTTTATAAATAGATTAATCAAACCTTCAAAATCCTGAGAATGTAATACAATGTATAAACAACTATATGCCTAGATAATCAAATTCCATCTTGTGAATTACTACAATTACCTAATCTACAATGTTCACTGATAAATAGATAGAGAAAGGAGGTGGAGAGAGAGAGAGAGACCTGGGTAGGGTGGCGTCTCGGCAGCGGAAGCTTTGACACGGAGAGGAGTAGATTGAGTTGGAAACGGAGAGTTGATAAAAATAGAGCGTCGGGGAGAGCTAACAGGGGCGTTTTTAAGGAAGATGAGTGAGTGAGGAGGAAGAGAGAGAGTTGTGGCGGCAGCGGCGGCGGTCATGTCAAGTCGGTGCCCGGGAACGGCGCCGATTCCGATTCTTATCTTCGGAGTCGTAGCCATATGGGTTTCAGACCATACAATGAATTAATGTAGTGAGTGTAGCAGTTAAAACAAATACGTTTTTTTTTTTTAATAATTGCTAGGATTTGAGGTACAAGCGCTTCTGTCTCAGGTTTTTCCATACTCGCGGGAACTACAAGTAACATTCACGTCCCATTTCTTTATTTTTTTTTAATTAAATTATCAATATATTACTATTTTTAAATCGTCATTTACCACATATAATTAAAATATAAAAAAATAATAATTTGAATCTATATATATATATATATTAAGTTTATTTATTCAAGGAGTAATTATTCCCAAAGATTAAACTTAATTCATATTTTTTTGTTACTATATCAAATATTTTCTTTTTTATAAAAATAATTGCATTTCTTATTTATATTTATCTTAAGTAAATTAATTTTTTTATCTAATAATTATTTTCACAAGTACAGTGACAATGAAAATAAGTTCATTCTTTGTTTAAAGGTTTTATATATATATATATATATATATATACACACACGTTAATCTAAATTAGTTAATTGCATAAATTTTCTTTTTACATGATTTTGTGAGATCCCATTTCTTGTTTATTTCTCTAAATCTTTAATCTTTGGAATAGTTAAGACTCATATTTTAATTTTTTAATTTAAAGTCAAATGAATTACATATAAATTTTGTAAATATCTTGAAATTATTTCAAATACATTTTTATTCACATTTTTTTTTAATAAACAATGAAAATAAGTTCATTCTTTGTTTAAAGGTTTTATATATATATATATATATATATATATATATATATATATATATATATATATATATATATATATATATATATATACTTTAATCTAAATTAGTTAATTGCGCAAATTTTCTTTTTACATGATTTTGTGAGATCCCATTTCTTGATTATTTCTCTAAATCTTTAATCTTTGGAATAGTTAAGACTCATATTTTAATTTTTTAATTTAAAATCAAATGAATTACATATAAATTTTGTAAATATTTTGAAATTATTTCAAATACATTTTTATTCACATTTTTTTTAATAAATATATAACATATCTAAAAGTGTTAATTTAAAAATATATTTACTTCGTAAAAAAAAAAAAAGCAAAATAAACGATTCAATCAGTCTCATTTTAACATTTTAACTTTTCATATTTAATTATTTTTTAAAAAATAATTAAATATATAAAATAATGTAAACTATTTTATAAAATGTAGCATATTTCATTGAGTACATATACAGTAACCTTAATAAAAATTGAAAATCATCATGGATTGTTTAAGCTAAGTTTCTCTTTGTTTTAAAATAAAATAAAATAAAAGCTAAGTTTCTCTTTCTTTAAAATTAAAAAAAAAAAAAAATCATCCCAATTAAATTATCCTTTATCCTCAATAAATTTTTATATTTTGGGTAAATTTTATAAATGAAAAAACAATGAGTGAAAACGTGTACTCTTGTACAAGCGAGTACAGAAAATAAGTTTCGCGAGCGAGTAGCATAAACCATGGTCAATTTCTGTCGCTTCCCTTCTCATAAGACACACTTCTCGGTGGTTGCGGAATTTGTAAGAAGAAGGGCCTCGGTGAGTCCAGTGTAAGCGAATCTTATGCCGTTCATCAACGGTCGTCAATGATTCTTGTCTTTGATTTTGTGGGTCCGCTTAGTTTTGGAAGGCTAAGAGCACGTGATCTCTTAGATAGTAGATTTTTTTTTTTTTTCCAAGGTAGATAGTAGATAGGATAAAGCTTAGCTGTTTTGAGCCACAACAGATAATAATAAAGAAATATTTTGGTTAGCCACTCTTTGATTGCCACGTAGGAAAACATTTTCAAGAGTAGGAAAAAAATAGTATACTTTTTTTACATATAATTTTCTTTATCAACCACAATAATAAAAAATATAAAACAAATCAATAAAATAAAAAGAAAAAAAATAAATAAGTAAAAATATACGAAGAAAAAATAATTTAAATTTTTATTATTAAATTAATCTTAACTTTTCTTGTATAGATAAATAGTTTAGAGTTTTTATGTATATAACATTATTAAAAAAACTTTATATTATAATTTATTTAACATACATACTTAAGGATGTTTAAATAATATTCACATATAATAATTTATTTATAACACTCCCTTTTGAATATTACTTGCGCTATAAATATGTCTCGTTAAAAACCTTGCTATAAAAACCCAATGGGAAAAAATATAACTAAAGAAAAGAATACAATTCATACGTTATTTTGTCATTGCACAGATTGTCTCATTGAAATCTTTGATCAAGAAAATCTTTTAGGATAAAAACTTAATTAAGAAAAAAGAGTACAGTCTTATACTGATTCGCTCACTCTGATGAGTACAACATTTTAACATGACGCATACCAATCGATGAAATAATGTCGTTCAAATATCACATTAGGTAAATACTTAGTAAATAAGTCTGCTAAGTTGTCACTTTAAAGAATATCGATGAAATATATATGCTTAGTTTGATTATCCTTGATATATCCACCTTTAATTTGTGCAATTGCAGATTGCATTATTCTCAAACAACATAATGGGAGCATCTTTATTGAAATACTTCATGACCATAAAAACTTTTATAAAATTGCAGTACTAACATAATTAAACACACAACCACTTTGAGATCTACTATTATGGGGATCAAACAAATAACCAGCATCAGCATATAAACCAATGTCAAATATGAATTATTTGAAAATATAACCTTAAATTAATAGTGTTTCGAAGATAACACAATAAGTCTTTTACACCACTTTCCATGTCTCTTAGTAGGTGCAAAGTTATACCTAATTATGAATTTTCTTGCAAATGCAATATCAGGCCTGATGTAATTTGCAAGATACATGAGTATAACTATCGATCAATTAATAGTTTTTTGTTATCTTCTTTAGATTTAAAAATGTATTTCTTTATTTTTAGTGAGCAGATACCATTAGTGTGCTTAAGGGAAATGATTTATCTACGCAAAATTGCTTAAGTACCTTTTCCATATAAGTAGATTGGTATATTAGAACTCATTTGGAGATAAATAATCGATCCGCAGATTGATATAATTTTTTTTTTCTTTTAAATTCATCTCGATGGGCCTGAGTCAATCAATCGTAGGTCAATCCATCCAGTAAGACCTAAGGATCATGATTGGGCACATGCTTGCTTTTCAACATGAGCTTCTTCTGAGCCCTCAACATGGGCAATGAAGCTAATCTTCTTGGTTGGACTGGCTCGGGGCTTAACTCACTTTTTGAGAGTTTGTTATGAGTCCTATTTAAATCATCAACATATACTGTAATAATAATAGAATCACTATGTGGTCTTTTATAAATACATATGATCATAATGTATTATTAACATATCATTCTTTTAATAAGGATTCAATCAAACGATTATACCACATACGTCCATATTGTTTTAATCCACACAAGGATTTATGAAATTTAATGGAATACATGTCATGTGTTTGATGTGCATTCCTTTCTAATTCCTTTAGTCCTTTTAAGACTCTCATATAAATATCATTTTCACAAGGCGCATATGAAGCCTTTGTTTAATTGTCATACTATTAAATATTGGAACATAATCATATCCATAACAGGAGAATAAGTTTCCACATAGTTAATATCAGGTCTCTATAAAAAACCCTGATAGTTAGTCTCGTTTTATATCTTACCACTTCATTATTCGTATTACGTTTTCGGACAAACACCCATTTATACTCAACTGGTTTCACATTTTTGGGGAGTCAACATAACAAATCTGAATACCATGCTTTTAGAGAGCGAGTCTAGCTCAGTCCGAATTGCCTCTTTTTATGATGGCTAGTTATGTATATGCTGACATTCAATTATATACATAGGTTCTGGATCTTGATTATCTCTTGAAACAGCAAGAGCTACTGTTAAGACAAATTCATTGTCGACAATAAATGAATTTCTATCAAACATTTCTCCTATATTCACAAAATTAATTGAGATCTCATAATTTTCATTCATATGATCATCAACTTCAGGAGTCATATTTAGAGATTCTAATTATTCCATTATCTCAGTCTGTGTGTCATTATTGACTATAGCTCTTTGATTGAAATCTTCCTCTTCAAGAGACTTCTCTTCAGGAGATTTTCTTAGTAACGCTGCTTTTATTTTCTGAGGATTTTTCTCTTTAGTTCCAATTTACTATCCACACTTCTGGCATGTGTCGAACTCAATTGATTTTCTATTTTCAATAGGTATCACAACCTCTTTGTTAAGGTATAAACAACTAGAATATGAGATTTTGTCACTCTTTTAGTATCTATAAATGCATTTGGCAGTTGAGTTGCAATTTGTTGCAACTATATTTTTTTATGGACTTGTAGTTCATTTTGACTTGTACTGGATCAAAACTGTATAAATGATTTTCCTTCTAGGAAATTTCTTGACATTATTTAGCACTAATAGGTGCTTTTCTCTTCCTTAATGTCGGGAAATGTACCTCATCAAAATAAATTGTGAGTCTCCTTTGTGGACCCATTTTGAGGTGGTGTAATTAGTACATACACGGCACAACAAAAAACTCGCAGATGAGAAATATTAGGCTCACATCCATATACAAGTTGTAAAGGGAGAGTATATATGATATGTATAATGACATGTCATATCAAACTTTCAAAGTTTTATTATTGAACTACAGGTTCAACGCAACATGTTGTTCATGTATACTAAGGATAAAATAATAAAGAAATAATTCATAAATTTATAATGCACAAAATAATTTATAGATTATACGCACAAACCATAATCCAAATAAGAATAATAATAAAAAAAAATGCAAAATTCTAGCCAATTACTCTTTCAGGGAGTCTACATATAAATTATTAATATTGAGCTGAGTTATATCGTCTGTGTGGATTGTTTCTCTTCCAGAGTTTTCATGATCTACCAAATGATGTTGTACCGGTGAATAAATTATTAATACTCACTTCAAGGATTATTATTGTGCCAGTGGGCCTATTTTGTTGATATCTCATTAGTGATTCGTTCTTTTCAACCACTAGAAGACAAGTAATAAGTTCATAATATTTGTAAATTTTGCTCTCTATATTGCTACTGCAGGAGCATATTAAAGGCATGAAAAATAGTATATGTATTCTCTAGCATATCACATTCTGTAACTTTAGCACCACACAATTTCAGCTGTGAAGTTATTTTAAACATGTTTGAATTGTATTTTGAAACACACTTAAAATCTTGTAGGCACGAGTTTAGCCAGCTATATTATTGTTATTGGGGTAAAACCACAGCTTTCAAGTGATCATATTGATCTTTAAGTCTCTTCAAGAGAACACGATATATATATATATATATATATATATATGAATTGTATTTTGAAATGAGTTTTGAAACAATATTATTGAATTTTTTTTATAACTATGTGAGTTTAAACTACAAATGAAATTTAATAAACAAAAATAAATTAAAATAATATATTTAAAAATAAAAAATTAGAAAATTAAATGTATTTTATAAAAAAAAATCCGGTCCTTTTAATATAAATAAAATATATGAGCTAAGTTTATTATATATAGACCAACTAAAAAATGATAAAACCATATAAATTTTACTTGAAACCTACAAAAATATAACAATATGAAACAATTGATAAGAAGGCCTCATATAAGTTTAATTTTTAAAGTTACATTACATGTGGCGAAAAATTTTCTAAATAATTTTTTAATTCAATATAATATATATAATGGTAAAGTACACAAAAGTACTTGTAGTTTAAACATTTTATTATTAGGGGGTTGTGAATTTTTTTTTTTTTTTACAAAATAAGTCATGTAATATCCTCTGTTAGTTTAGAAGAGACAAAAATATTAACGCCATTAATGAACACTAACATAGTACTGATGTGTTGGGCCCACAACATTAATATTTATATTTTTCTGTGGCTCACCACACTTAATTTTTTTTTTTTATGTATAGTGAGCCCACAAAAATGTCAATAAAAAATTAAATTATTATATTAATGTTATATTATAAATATTCATATTTTTTATTTTTCTTAATTTTTTCAATTTGTTAAGTGTAATAGATCCCACAAAAATAGTAATATTAATATTAATATTATAAATATTAATATTCTTTTTTTAATTTTAAGTGTAGTGAGCAGCATAAAAATATAAATATTAATATTATAATATTATGGGCTCACAACATCAGCACCCATTAACGGTGTTAAGGTTTTTGTCCCTTCTGAACTAACAGATGATACCACAAGACCCATTTTGCTAAAAAAAAAAAAAATCTATGGGCTCCTAATAATAAAATGCTTAAATCACATGACACTTTTTTGTACTTTATCCTAAATATAGGTATCGTTTGATATAAGTTAAGTAGAATGAGGAAATATATTATTCAACTTCGCATGCCGTACAGTAAATGTAATAATCTGAATTTTTATTTATTTTTAAAAATTTTATTTTTGTACGGAGATATAATTATTTAATTGTTGATACTATATTGGTATTTAAAGTTTCATTAAATTTTGGATTTTTTGTGATTTTAAAGTATTATTTAATTGTAAGTTTATATTATGTTAAATTGTTATTTTAATTAAAAGAATTATTTCAAAAATTTTGAGAAAATGTTGATTTTAATGTTAGTATTAAAGTTTAAGTAAATTAATTAGTAAATTAATTATTATTTTAAATTATAAATTAAAGTAAATAATATGTTTTGTATTTTTATATTGTTTGAGATTATTATTATTATAAGTATTATTAGTATTGTTATTATTATTATTATTATTATTATAATAAGTATTATTATTAGTATTATTATTATCATTATTATTATTGTTATTATATATATATATATATATTAGAAAGATAAGGAACAAAAAGTAAAAGAAGGAAAGGGAAACAGAAAAATAGACAGAGGAGAAACGGACAGAGAGAGAGAGAGAGAGAACGAAAAAGCAGTTCGTTCCCCATATTTCGGTCATTAGAACAGGACACGCGCCTGACCGTTGGAAAGAGGAGGAGGATACGCTTCCAAATGCATCAACCCGGTCGTCGTTCGCTACCGCATGCCGTCGCACGTGCCGCCGGAACGCCAACCGGCCAACAACCTTCCAAGTTTCATTTCGTCGACTTTTCGACCTCCGTTTCCAACGATTCTTGTACCGTTAGTTTCCTTATCTCATAAGTTTCGATTCGGTATCTCATTTGCAAATTATGGTGAATGTTTGAATTTTTACCTATATTCGGTGTAATTTCGGATCTGCCGACGTGTTTTTCGGCAATCCTTCGGCCAGTAAAATTTAGTGGTGCATATTTTCGGTATTCACGCTTCGATACGAATCTATTGACACTAATTTCGCCGCTATCCGACACCGTTGATATTTTCTAATGATTTTTTCGGCGACTCTCTGGTGAGTACGTCCGACAGTCCGGAATTTATCCCTGATAATTAATTTGATGTTAGAATAGTTTCTTTCAGCGTAACGGGATTATTATGAATTTAGATAGTTAATTGTAATTAAAATTCCATTCCTGATAATTTGTTATATTTTATTTTCTAGATCGTCCAGGATCTTCATCTGCAGCTCCAGGTCCTAGTCAGTGACCGACTTTGATTCTCGGCACCTGTGTTGTGAGTGATTCTAGTATATTTTCCTGCCTTCCATGCATCTACATTTATTGTATGAATATATATTATATAATTATGCACTATAAGTAATTATTGAGCATTCTGGCACATGTATGTGAATGATTTATTAATTATGTGATGCATAATTATTGTGCATGTTGGATGGTATTGGGATGACACAGGAGTCACTAGGAATGTGAATATGATATATGATGGATGAGCTTTAACTGGTGTATGACAGTTCAGAAGCTTGCTCATCGCTCGCTGCTGCCAGTCGGGTCGGTGCATGGCTTCGGCCAGGGACAGTTGGTACCTTATGTATTGGATTTTTAAAGAAATTTTTAGTTGGACACAGAGAGCCAAGGTGGGGGTCGGCTCCCCGTATTGAGGTTTAGTATGATTCCTGTGGACTGATTCCCATCCTTGTATGAGATTATATGATAATTTGTATTTGTGACATGTTGCATGAGCATTAATGATAGAATGACATTAGGACACCAGGTTGGTATCAC
Organism: Vernicia montana; assembly: GCA_949750685.1. Lineage (NCBI taxonomy): Eukaryota > Viridiplantae > Streptophyta > Magnoliopsida > Malpighiales > Euphorbiaceae > Vernicia > Vernicia montana. The sequence continues at coordinate 698 of CATKHJ010010004.1, read as the reverse complement.
TCACTGAGCTGAGGCGCTCATTCCTGTCTCACTACTTTTTTTTCGGGTTGCAGAATAAGTTACTACTGTTGAGTTTCCCTGCTGTCACACCCCACTTCGGGCGGTGCAACTGTCCTAGGGCATGGGTAGGCATAAGGCCACCAACCACCCGTAGAACCCATAAACATGACTTCTACATATGGTATCATTGCAACTAAACATACATCTCATACCCAAGATCTCAACCTGAACATACATATCCATACATACATAGGCATTCTCATAATAACACATTATCTTACTCATATCATCTCATATCACATAGTTAATACATATAATTAACCATCTAATAATGCCACTAAGGCCAAAAGAATATATCTCCCTTACACACACATGGAGCATCTAGAATGTACTTCAATATAAAATAATCAAGGAGAAACTACATTAATCCACTTGGTTCTTTGGAAGGGAGAATGTCTGAAGAACCGAATCGATGAACTTCTAATCTCTTGGAAAAATGGAATCACTAATGAGATAAAACAGTGAGTAGATAATATATCATTATACCTTTCAATTTGGGTTATCATATCATAAGAATAATTCAAGGCTAGGTTTCATAATACATAAACATATAGAATCACAAAATGAATGGATATCAATTTGGTTTGATGGCCATAGATACATAATTATTTAGAAATCAAGCAGAGGCTTCCTTACAA
>CATKHJ010010002.1:0-19795 GCA_949750685.1 Vernicia montana | reverse complement strand
AATTTTTCTTTTGATCTTCAAATTCTTTTCTTTGTTCTTTATGAAAGAACAATTGTTTGCAATTGAAAATTGATTTAGTCCAAAACAATAAAAGAGAAACCTATCTTCCTAAAGGTTTTAGTGGGATATTCTTGAATCCAATTTGGGCAACCAAGAGAGGGATTTAAAAACAACCAAAGAAAACCAAAAGGAAACTTGATGGTGGAACTAGGTGTGGATGATCTAGAGGCTTCACATTTGGGGAGCTCTTGTCAAAGAATGAAGGAACCTACAAGAGGTAATGAGATTACTCTTCCTTCTTCTTTGTATGCATATGTGTTTTACACACAAATTAAATTGATTGCTTGAATCAATTTTGGACCAATAATGGGTGAAGTGGAATTTTCCAAAATTGTTTGAAATTTCACCCCACCATTAAGCTTCCGCTGCACTTGGCCCCAAACCTGCCTTCAGGAGGGAACCTTAAAAACCATTGTAAAAGTGGGAGATATCGAGTCTGTAGGAGTTCACAATTCTCGACATTCCACTGAACTTTGCTCTATTGCTTGGAAGGCCATGGTTGTTCTTGGTGGAGTTCCTTCTACCCTCCACCAGAAGATTAAGTTTTCATTTGAAGGAAGGATTAGAACTATAAGGGCTGCAAATGATGAATTGGTAGCTATGTTGAAAATCGACCTTGATGATGGTCCTCTGATGTATGGTTTCTCAATCTGTGGGATTTATGAAGATTGGATGGATCCTAAAGTGGCAAGTATTCTGCAGGCTCAGAACTTCTTTCCTGGGATGGGACTAAGCAAGAATAATCAAGATGTGCTCGAAGCAATTGACTTTAAGGGTCAAACAACCAAGTTTGGTTTGGGCTATGATTTTAAGAATCCCTCTAAGGATAATCTTGATCATCTCGATTTGAATGGGAGGTTTGTGAAAGAATATGAATCCCATCCCTATTATGGATTCCCCAAACTAGTGATGTTTAAAGGGAAGAAGCTGCTTGGTTTTGAGATCTTCGAGGATGTTATGGATGCGGTGAAGCCAAATAATTTGGGGTTAAGCCGAGTGGAGCAAGTTGTTGTAGAAGTGGAAGTTGAAGACCTGGTAGAAGGAATCAAGAAGCTGTTCTAGACTGAAGGACAAATGGATGATCCAACTAAACTGAAACACACCAACCAAGCAATTGATGATGCAACTGACGATGAATATGTCATTGAGAATGTTAATTTTAAGTTTTTTAATGAAATAAAGTTTAACTTTGCTTATTTGTTTGATGCCTTTCTTGATGGTAGCATTCATAGAGTAGATCAATACATGCATATTTATGATGTCAATGCATTAAAATTACATGAATTTAATTTAAGCACATTAAAGGATCCAAAACTATTCAATTAGGTCCGAATGTTACGAATGGATTTGGGGAGGGAATGAGAGACATGCTCATTAGAAAATAAGAGGCTTTTGCTTGGAGCTACGCCGACATGCCTGGGATAGACAGAGGTACAGAAGATCACACCATCCCATTCTATCCAAATGCAAGACTAGTCAAGCAGAAGCTATGCCGTTTAAGGCTGGAATGGGCAAATCCCATAAAGGAAGAGGTTGCTAAACAGATTGAAGTTGAATTCTTAGAAGTGGTTAATTATTCAGAATGGTTAGCTAATATAGTTTGAGTACCGAATAAGGATGGTAGGGTTAGAATGTGTGTGGACTTCAGGGATTTGAACAAGGCTTCACTGAAAGATGACTTCCCTATGCCTCATATCAACGTCCTTATAGACAATGCAACAATGAGAAAGTTGTACTCTATCTGTGACAGGTTTGCTAGATATAATCAAATCCAGATGGTTACTATAGATAAGGCAAAGACTGCTTTTATGACACAGTAGGGAAGCTTCTGCTATAAAGTGATGCCTTTTAGGTTGAAAAACACGGGGGTTACATATCAACACATGGCAACAACCTTGTTTCACAATATGATCTTTAAGGAATTAGAGATCTACATCAATGACATGGTTATGAAGTCTGAAAAGGAAGAAGAACATTTGGATGCTTTGGAAAAGTTCTTGGACCGGATAATCCAATACAAGCTTCGCTTAAATCCTGAAAAATGTATGTTTAGAGTCAATTCGGGAAAGGTATGTAGGCCCTAGAGGTATTGAGATTGATGCTGATAAAATAAAAGCTATCTAAGAAATGCCGCCTCCAAAGATCGAGAAAAAAGTTAGAGGTTTCCTAGGGAGAATTCAGTACATCAGTCGATTCATCGCTAAGTTGTCATTGATTTGTGAACCCATCTTCAAGCTCTTGAAGAAGAGGTTGGAATGGGAAAATCCCATAAAGGAAGAGGTTGCTAAACAGATTGAAGTGGGATTCTTAGAAGTGGTTAATTATTTAGAATGGTAAGCTAATATAGTTTGAGTACCGAATAAAGATGGTAGGGTTAGAATGTGTGTGGACTTTAGGGATTTGAACAAGGCTTCACTGAAAGATGACTTCCCTATGCCTCATGTCAACGTCCTTATAGACAATGCAACAATGAGAAAGTTGTTCTCTATCTGTGAGAGGTTTGCGAGATATAATCAAATCCAGATGGTTACTACAGATAAGGCAAAGACTGCTTTTATGACATAGTGGGAAGCTTCTGCTATTAAGTGATGCCTTTTAGGTTAAAAAACAAGGGGGTTACATATCAACACATGGAAACAACCTTGTTTCACAATATGATCTTTAAGGAATTAGAGGTATACATCTATGACATGGTTATGAAGTCTGAAACGGAAGAAGAACATCTGGCTGCTTTGGAAAAGTTATTGGACCGAATAATCCAGTACAAGCTTCACTTGAATCCTGAAAAATGTATGTTCAGAGTCAATTCGGGAAAGGTATTAGGGTTCATTGTGGGCCCTAGAATACACAATTTTGTACCTGCTAGTAGAGGAAATTGCCTTAGGGGCAATGCTAGCTTAAGCAGATCTTGCTAGGGTAGAATACACAATTTACTACCTTAGTAAGAAACTGCTAGCGTATGAGGAGAAATACAACTTAATTAAGAGATCTTGACTGCCAATGATATGGGCAACTAAGAAGCTAAGGCACTAATTCCTATCCTTTAAGGTCATAGTTGTAACTTGAATGAATCCCATGAGATATCTCTATGGAGTACATGCCCTGGTTGGAAAACTTTCTTATTGGATTATTTTATTATCCAAATTTGATATAGAATATGCCACCAAAAAGATAATAAAAGGAAGGGCAGTAGCTAATTTCTTAGCCAAAAACCAATTAAAGATAATAAAGCTTGGGACTTAGAGTTTCCAGACGAGCACTTTGAGTGATTGAAAAGTAGACATGGAAGCTTTACTTCAATGGAGCAGCTAATAAAAGTGGAGCTGGTGCAAGAGTAGTCTTACAATCACTTAAAGGAGAGACAATCCTATTAGCAAAGAAGTTGGATTTCTCAGTTACAAATAACATGGAAAAATATGAAGCCTATTTGATTGGGCTGGAATCTCTAGCAGCTTTAGGAGCCTAAGAGATTGAGGTAATTGGGGAATCCAAGCTAGTAATTGAACATACAAAGGGTAACTGGGAAGTTAGAGAAAAAAGACTCATGCCTTATGTGGACTACTTACGGGTTGTTCTCCAGTATTTCTCAAAAGAAAGCTTCTAACATGTGAACAAATCAGAGAACAAGATAGCTGATGCATTGGCTGGTTTGGTATCGGTATGGGATTCTTTGAAAAAGTACCTTGTCAAGACTTTGTTTATCACGGGAACTTGAATTCCGTGCTATTTGGGCGAATGGATCTTCCAAATGGTGCAAGATGGCAATCCGTGGTATCATGATATCTAAAGGCACATGAAACATAGCGAGTATCCAGACAGAGCAACTAAACAAGATACAGCTGCTCTTTGGAGATTAGCCCTGCAATTTGCTGTATTTAGGGGGCAATTGTACAAAAGAATGTCAAATGGATCCTCTTGAGATGTGTATCTGAGGAAGAAGCTAAACAATCATAGAAGACATTCATGCTAGAGTATACGGAACGTATGTGCATGGAAGGATTTTAGTAAGAAAAATCCTAAGATAGGGCTACTTATAGATGACTATGGAAAGGACTATATTGATAGGGTAAGAAGGTGCTATGAATGCCAACTGCATGCTGATATGAGTCATCTGCCACCAACTGACTTGCAAAGCTTAGCATCACCATGGCCATTTTATTTTTGGGGAATTGATATCATTGGAAAGATATCACCTCTCACTTTTAATGGTCATAAATACATTGTAGAAGAAGAGCCTTACTGAACCGTAGGGCCAAACTGATGGCCATATTCATTCAAAGGAATCTGATATGCAAATATGGCACACCTCACCATATAGTGTCAGATAATGGGGTTCAATTCCAAGGAGAAGTTCATACTTTGCTTATGATAGTAGGGATCAAATATCATAAGTCATCACCTTACCATCCTCAAGCTAACGGGGTTGTAGAAGCTGTTAATAAAAGTATCAAGATGATCCTGCGTAAGATGATCCAATCAACCAGGTCCTAGGTGGATAGGCTGCCATTTGCCTTGTGGGGATATGGAATAGTAGTGAAATCTGTAACCGAAGCAACTCTATATTCTTTGGTTTATGGTATGGAAGCAGTGTTGCCAATTAAGGTCGAGGTTCAATCCCTAATAGTAGATTTGGTATCGGGAATCCCTGAAAGTCAATAGATAGAGAATCACTATCTAGAATTGGCTTTACTTGATGGAAGAAGGATACATGCTTTGTTTCAAGACCAACTATATAAGAGAAGTTTAGCTCGACACTATAACAAGAAGGTCCGCCCCAATTTGGTGAAAGAAGGAGATTTAGTTCTTAAGCATGCTAAAATCTCCCCTATGGATCCAAGGGGTAAATTCCGACCTAATTAAGAAGCTCCTTATATGGTCAAAAAAATGATGTCAAAAGAGGCCATTATCTTATCTGATTTGGAAGGGAATGAATTCCAAGAGCTTATCAATCTGGATCGCCTCAAGAAGTTTTATGTATGAGCAGGGTAAAAGTGAGCAAAAGAGAAAGTCTTGCTAGAATTGAAAATCTTATAGGGGAAAAGGCAATTCTAGGCAAAATACAAGACAAAAGTAAAATAATAAAAGAAAGGCTATGTAGAATATCCTCTTTGGACTGCTTGGACAGAATGAGAGGAAATCCATTATAACCAAACCAAAACAAGAAATGTGCTTTTATTGAATGAATGTAAATTTCATGTTTTGAATAAATAAATGTGCATTTATTGCTTTGTCTTTATTGTTTGTGAACATATGGGATGACTGAAAATGAATAAGTATAATTGACATTATTGAAATCATCTTCTAGACCTCTTTCTGTTGTTTATGTTCTTCTCAATTGCTTCGAGTCATCTTTTCTCCAACCGATTAGGAAAGTGGATTCTCATTAGTCTAGCCCTTTCCAAAGGATCCATTTCTTGCTCATGGATGGCAACCTAGCCCTTGTACTCATCCAAGGTGGTAAAATCCGCATTCAAATTGACATACACTTCTTTGTGATTAATTAAAGGGTTTTCATAAAATTTAACTCTGTGCAAAGGATTCCAAAAATGCCCTTGTGAGAACACCAGGATAGAAATCAGCAATCTTAGGGATCTCTTGCCGATGCCTATATTATTTGTAAAGTCTCTAGACTGAATAGAAAGTGGCTTTGTGAAGACCGCATAGAGGAATGTTATTGATGTTAGTATGTAGGGTAATAGAGCAGATTTTCCACTAAGGGCACATCCATCTTATTGCTCCATCTGGGATAGTTTGTAAACCTATAATAGCAATGGACTTCCAGTGAACATCCTTGTCTCACGCTAATGATCTAGGCCAACAAGGGTTTCTTTGAGGATTAGAGGTACTAGAGTCCTCTCGATTTTCAATTGTGCTATAATGGGTAACAGATGAGCATCCCCCATCCCTGGCTGAATGACTAGCAGAAAGCTAGCGAGAAGACAAAATCAGATAGTATTATGCCAAGAAGCATGATCAGGGTTGAGTCCTAGAATCTATTCCAAGAAGTTGTCAATGATGAAGGAACCATTGCGAGTATGACGAGGAAATTCCGATGGGGGAATCTTAAGAGAGGATACCACATCTCTAGGTAAGACTACCTCATAAGTTGGAATAGCTGGGATATCTCCAACAGTTGGAACCTTACTAAGGATAACGTTGAATTACCCATACATGGGGCATAGTTACTTTCCATTAAAACAAAAAACATGGGTCTTATGATCCCAAAAGGTCATAGCAGCTTCTAGAAGATGAGAGTTGATGGATACACGTTATAGAGATAGCAACCCTTTCAACTGAAAAGCATAGAGATGCTCCTAATCCTTTGCTTTGAAGTTATATAAGAGGTGATCAATCCATTATTTGAGGGTTAAAGCCATGTTTCTAGGGTTTTCTTTGCATCTTGAGGAGTTCAGAAGGCTAGTAATGTGTTTTGGAGGCGTTTGGCAACCTTTTTATAGGGTTAAAAATGGAGGAAATCCTAAACAAGAAGGTACATAATCATAGCCTGCATGCAAAGGGGCATATGCCTTGGTGTACGTCCCATCCTAGGGACGCAAGCCTAGGTCTACATCCCATCCTAGGGACGCAAGCCTAGGTCTGCATCCCATCCTAAGGGCGCAGTCTATCCCATGTGCCCCATGGAGGACATACAGACCGAGCAACTGCTTTTCTTCAGTTATAGCAACTTGTTTTACTTTGGACAAGGGTATATAAGAAAGAAAATGATCAACACTAGAATGAAAGAAATAACTTCTTTTCATACATGAAAATGTCAAAATGAAAGTTAAAGTGCATATGTACATGTCCAAAGTTCTAAAATATATACAAGACAATATAAAAAAAAAGCTGCCTAATCTAGTTGGAACAGTCATTAGACTCCTCTTCAGCGCTAGACTCAGAATCTATCTCCTCAAAATCCTCTGTTTCCTCTTCCTCCATGGCTTCTGGTTGCCGCTTGCGATGCTACAAGCCTGATTTTGGCTGGCTGGGGCCTAATTCCTATCTACCTCTGGCACCTCTCCTGGAGCTTCCTAACTATAAATGATGAACCATGTGCTGGAGAATTTGCTGCAAGATAACCAAAATCATTCATTAGCATTTAGGCATAGAGAGTCTATATGTTAAAGTTAGGAAAATGCATACCAGCTCCCTCCGAGCAGCATCCTGCTGTCACACCCCACCTTAAGAGTGAGACGATCCTAGGGCATAGGAAGACATAAAGTCACCAAAACCCATAGAACCCCATAATACAACCAAATTATATTATCCAGTTAAAAACCTATACCCAAGATCATAACCTGAAAATGGTATCAGATACTCAATATACTTCACATATACTTTTATATACCAAACATATACTAAAAATATACTTGACATATACTATTCTTCCACTTATCCTTCTAGTTACATTACTATCATACATATATTCTAATATTCATTCATTATCCATACTATAAGTTTTAAATATTTACAAACCATGCAGATAGTAGATTCAAATATTATCACTACTTAGATTTCCACGACCATGGAGCTCTAACATTAACTTCCAATCTATATATATCTGAGGATTTCAAAAATATGGACATAAGCAGCAATAGGGCAATCCCAAGCAGAGGATCAATACTTGAGATTTACCTTGTCAATTCCTCTATCGAACTTGAAAAATATTGAACAACTAAAGAATGAGACTAGCTCAGTGAGTAAATAATAATATAATATTGTGAGGCCTCGCTCGAGCACCGGTCCGATCCGCTAGAGGGGATCAAAATGCTCATTCGGGTTTGAACTCACGATGGAATTCTCGGGTTTAAATTGGTTGATTTTGAAAATTGATTTGGGAGTCGCCACCTTAAATTTATTTTATTTGGGAAAAGTTAAGGAAAAAACCCAATAAATGACTCCAAGTATTTATCCAATGGAAAAGTGCACTAGCCCTCGATTACCAAAGAGGATTTAGGGACTAGGTTTTCGGTTCATTTAATTGGTTTGGCAAGTTTAATGCTAAATGGCTTAAAATGATTTTCATGAACAATTATAGATGAATGAATAATTAAATATGCATGAATTAAAGTAAAGCAGTAAAAGCAGTAAAAGAATTAAATAAGGAAAGCAATAGAAATGTTAAATTTACAAATAAACCAAATTAGGGGATACTCCCTTTAGCCATTATGGGTTCTAGGAGAGTCACACATTCCCCAAATTAAATCCATAATCAAAGAAACAAAAGAAATAAAAGAAAAACACAAAACCTATATGAAGAAGGTGGAAGAAGAGGAATGAAGTTTATTTTAGTTAGATTTGATGCTTTAGACAAACATGCCTACGTATCATTTTGAATGGGAATCAAAATCCACGTAGTTCGCCCTTCTTGTGAAGGGGGTTTGTTTAGTCTAAACCTTTTATCATGTTTCGGATTGATTGATTAAAAGGTGGGTTGATTAATTAGTTAACCTAATTGATTTACCAAGTTGGATTAATTATTTCATATTTTAATTAACTAACAACCAAGATAAACCAATTTAATTAACTACTAAGAAAAATAAAATAAATAAATAAAATGAAAAGAGAAGGGAAAAGAAGCTTACCTTGCGCTTGAGCAACTTGAGGACGACGGAGACTTGTCTCGATCGGCGGCGGACTTGCCTCGGACAACGGGGAACTTTTGACTCAGAGGGTTGACTCGGGAAGTCGCAACCCAATCTTGCTTTGCAAAGCAAGGATAGCAAAGCAAGAAATAAATAAAAGAAACTGGGGAGCTCGTTCCTTTCAGACCAAGCTTAAGGGGATGGCTCGCTTGATGCAAAGGCTAATCAAGCAAGCCAAGGGATGTGTGAGCAAGCTCTGAGTGTGGAAATGAGCTGGGAGGGGGGGATAATTTATATAGGTAGAGAGGCTAGGAAAGTTTTTCATGTTTTTCAATGTGGAAAAACAGATCTGCAGTGAAAACACCGCATAGAGCCCTTCTGTAACCGCACAGGACTGATTCTGGACCGCACAGAAGGTTAGAGTGACCGCACAGAATAACTATGACTGCACAGAGCCAGTTTTGAACTGAATAGGGGATGTGAGGTTCTACACAGGCCCTGTACGGTCCCAAAATGGGGTTGTGCGGTTACTATGGTGGCTGTGCGGTTTTCGACGTCCGATTTCATTGATTTTTGCCGTTTTGATCCGTTTCAACTTCATTTTTTGTGATTCCAATTGCGTTGTACTCCATATTCAATCCTGGATGATCGAAGAATGATTTAGAGGCTTGAGGGATGGGTCCCAGGTCTCAAGGTTCTAATTCTCAATTTTTGAGATTTTGGCAATTTTTGGTGATGTCGGCTTCCAAAAGTCTGTTTACCAAGTCTAGGTGCCTCTAGGATTTGGTTGTATGCCAGAGGGTGTAAAATTAAGGGTTTAAAAATATTAAATGTGGTTGAAGGTACAGTTCCATTTTAAACAAGGTCATAATAGAAATCAAATTTAAGGAACAAAACCACTAAAAAGAATATATTTGAATAGTATTAAGATAACAGGGTAATCACAATTATTTTGCAAAAATCAAAAGTTTGGAAACGGAGTGTCTCCCACATGTATATAAGAGTGGCGGCCTAAGCCTCGCTCACTCATAAGAACAATAACATAAGACTGATCAGGTCTTATGGCTGGGACCACTCTTCCTAGCAAGGGTTTGGATACGCTCGCCCTATCTGCAGGCTTACCATGTGTACAAGGTCTGATGTATACCCCACATCGGATTGGGATTTCCACTTTACATAATTTATGGAATTCACAGTATACAATTTGAGTCAATATATGCACTCTGGTAATGTCAATGAAATATCAAATAAGCAAGAACATTCAGTCTTGATATAGGCCGAAGGCCTCAACAAATTACAATTGTCAATGGAACATTGCAAGTTCAAGATACTATTGGTTGTTAATAAATTGAGTATTTATAAGGGTTCCAATACAATAGTGGTCTCGGTGAAAAGGTATTACATATAATACTATATTATTAGATACTCACCTTCAATTTCTTAGCTCCTAATTACACTTTAGCAGAGACAAGGAATGCTCTTTGCACTCTGGAGAATCCTCCTTGCCTTTTCCTTTATTCGTAGAGTCTACAATCCATATATCAACTCATGTCATATTAGGAGCAATGACTACTAATTGACATCTATCAACTCTTAATCCTACTTAAATTCCTAGTTAATTACTAATACAATCATATCATTATCAATTCAATCAAATGCAACACTAGTCAATCAAGTAACATTATTTCAATCTTTATTCTAACAATATGGCCATTAAGGCCGAACACCATTAGGGTATACCCCTTCCATGATTATCATTCATTTTCAATCAAATTTGCCATTCATATAATGTACATTGTAAACAATTCAAATAAAGCTTTAAGATTAGTTATCATGTTTATTACTTAGGAAATTTCATTATATTTGCTAATATTTGATCAATAGGAAAATTGATTTTCACTAAGTTACTAATTCAATTTTGATAATTCTAGTACATAATGAACATACATTTAAACTAGTTTCAATGAATTTAATAATATAGAAACCCTAATCATGATTGAAGATTCAAATTTTGGGAAAAACTATTTATTTGTTTTCAATTCCTCATCAATTCATCTAATTAACATCTAAATGAGTTTACTTCTTTAGTCAATCAAAATTTAATAACTTTGGTTCCAAATTCCCTAGTTAGGCCGAACCTACCATTGGGCAAAATTACTTTCCTTTCTTCAAATTTTCAACTAGTTCCATATACATTCAATTGAATCCTATTTAAGCATATTTCAATCACTAATTATATCAAAATCAATTCCATATTCTAACTCTCTTCTTGGTCAAACCCTAGGTAAAGGGGTTTCCCATTTCCTTGCAACAATTCTCTAAATTGAAGTCACATCCACTCAATTGAAGTTAAATTAAGCATTTTCCCTTCATCAATTGAAGCTAATCTACTTTAGATGGAAAATCACCAATTTACCCAATTTAAGAAATAGGAAAATTCATGATTTTTAACCAATATTTAAATTTATTTTGGGATTATTCAATTAACCTATCAAAAAGTAAAATTCATCATTCAAATCATGAATTCCATCAACATCCCAAAAATTCTCTCTAGGCCAAACCATAGGAAGTCTTCCTCTCAAATTTCTACTTTGTTGGTTTACTCAAAATTCCACCTAGTTAACTATCATTCCTAGGCTTTCATATCATCATATTTATGTAGTTTAAGCAAACAAAGTCTCCTTTCTATTTACCTCAACAAAGCTGAACCAACAATAGAAGAATGAGAAAAGAAATTCAAACCAATCAACCATATCAACTCATGTTTAAGCTAGAAAGGAAATTTAAGGCTGGGTTTTAGTAATTACCTTGGAAATTCTTGGTTTGTTAGTGGTCTTCTAGTAGTGGCCAAATGGGTTTTTGGAAGGGAGAAGAAGTTGTCTTCCAAGTTGTGAGTAGGTGAGAAATGTGAGAAAAATGAGTAGATTTTTAGTTTTTATATTATTTTCATTTAAAATGGATGGTGAAGATTAAAATAGATTGATCCAATGGCTATCAAATTAAGTCTAATTTTTGAATTTACCATATTCATTAATAGTTGGATAAAGATAAACTATTTTTGTAGTAAATAAATTTTAATTTTTATTTAACAATTTCAATTATGATGTAATATTTTTTACTAAAGGATGGTGGGGTCCACCAATGCCCATCTTCCTTACTACCTTCCCACAACTTATAAGAAAGCCAATTTTTCCCATCTAATATACATATATGGCTGGCCATTGGTGTTGGGTTTTAGCCCAACCTCCCATCCTTTATTTCTATCAATTTCACTTCATATAACATACGGTATAATTATTTGAAAATTTTGTTTTCTTTTCATTCAAGTCTATTATTCAATAAAATCTAAAAATTAAATTTTACTTATCATACTAATAGCATTCATAATCCCATACCTTCTATGTTCACATATACACAATTCTCAATTCAATGAAGCGCACATATATATAGAAATTATCAGCAAGAGTATGTTCTAATAACCTAACAAGTATCTAAATTCCCATTATTCTAGTAGTGTCATTGAATTCCCTAACTTAAGTTCACCTAGGGTATTACACTATACCCCCCTTTATGAAATTCGTCCTCAAATTTAAGAGACTTACCCGTTACGTAGCAAATAATTGGGGATATATCTGCTTCGCTTTCCCACGTGCATTCCTCTATTTCGTGATTTTGCCATTGTACCTTTACCATTGAGATATCTTTATTGTGCAATTTTTTAACTTGTTGATCCAATATAGCCATTGGAATCTCATCATAAGAAAAATCTTTGTCTAGTTCGACAGTTTAAAGTTGTAACACGTGTGAAGGGTCAAGTACAAATTTTCTCAACATTGACATATGAAAGACTGGATGCACGTGTTCCAATGCAAGGGTAAGGCCAATCTATAGGAAACTTCTCCGACTTTATTTAAGATTATAATAGGCCCAATAAATAGGGGCGATAATTTTCCTTTCTACCCAAATCGCATTACTCCTTTCGTAGGAGAAATCTTCAAAAAGACATGATCTCCTACCATCAATTTAATATCTTTTCTCTTAGGATCAACATAACTTTTCTATCTGCTAAAACTAGTTTTTAATCTCTCATGAATGATCTTTAGTTTCTCAGTAGCTTCTAGGTACTGATCACCAGCTTCTGTCCAACAAATTGGAGAATGACATTTTCTTCCATACAAAGCTTCATATGGAGCCATTCCTATGGAGGAATGGTAACTATTATTATATGCAAATTCTACAAGTTGAAGATATTTATCCCAACTTCCTCCAAAGTCTATGACACACATTCGAAGCATATCTTCAAGTATCTGAATAGTTCTTTCCGACTGTCCATCCGTTTGTGCATGAAATGTCGTATTGAAATCTAATTATGTACCCAAAGCTTCTTGAAGTCTTTTCCAGAATCGGGAAGTGAATTGTACGCCTCTCTCAGAAATGATTGAAACGGGGACGCCATGTAACTTTACAATTTCTTTTATATAAATCTGAGCATACTGCGCTACTGTATATGTCATTTTTACTTCTAGAAAATGAGCTGACTTAGTTAAATGATCATCCACGACCCATATGGAGTCATACCATTTTGGAGTTCTGGGCAATCCAACTATAAAATCCATGGTCACTCGTTCTCATTTCCACTCAGGTAACTTAATTTCTTATAGTAAACCTGAAGGTCTCTGATGCTTGAACTTTACTTGTTGACAAGTAAGGCATGAGGCCATAAAATTTGCTACATCTTTCTTTAATCCAGGCCACCAATAGTATTTCTTCACATCATGGTACATCTTTGTAGCTTCAGGATGCACACTATAAGGAGTTTGATGTACCTTCTTAAGAATTCTTTCTCTCAAATCATCCTTTTTGGGCACACATAACCGATCCCTACAATATAGTACATCTCTCTTCATTCCAAAATCTGGAGCCTGTCCTTTCATTACATCTTCTTTAATCTTCGCTAACTGAGGGTCTTGATCTTGTAAAGACTTCACTTCATCGATAAGTTTTTACTTCACTTGAAAGTGAGCCAATAGTACTTGAGATTTATTTATCTCCAATTGTAAACCTTCATTAAACAATTTTTTCAATTATTTCACAAACATATCTTCTATTGCTATATGTGAAAGACTTCCCATTGATTTACAACTCAATGCATCTATTATAACATTTTCCTTTCCCAAATGATATAGGATTTGACAATCATAATCTTTCAATAATTCCACCCATCTTCTATGTCTAAGATTCAAACCCCTTTGCTTTATAATATACTAGAGACTTTTATGGTTGGTATAGATTTCACACTTCTCCTCGTAAAGATAATGTCTCTATATTTTCAATGCAAAGACGGCTGCCGCCATCTCTAAATCGTGAGTGGGGTAATTCACTTCATGCTTCTTAAGTTGTCTCGATGCGTAAGAAATAACTTTTTCATTTTGCATTAAAATGCATCCTAATCCCACTCTCGATGCATCACAATAAATGGCAAATCCTTCATCACCCTCAGGTAATGACAATATTGAGGCTGAAATGAGACAGTTCTTTAGATTTTGAAAACTTTCTTCACAGTTCTTATCCCAATTGTACTTAAATTGCTTCTTGGTGAGTTTTGTTAGTGGTGTGGCTATTCGTGAAAAATCTTTTACAAATTTGCGATAATAGCCTGCCATTCCCAAGAAATTTCTTACTTCAGTAATTGTTATAGGTCAAAGCCAATTTGCTACAGATTCTACCTTCTTGGGATCCACTTGAAGTCCCTATTTACTTACCATGTGGCCAAGGAAATACACGCGGTCTAACCATAACTCACATTTTGACAGTTTAGTATAGAGCCGATGCTCCCTTAAAGTTTGCAGCACAAATGTTCAGCATACTCTTCTTCACTCCTTGAATATACCATAATATCATCTATGAATACTATTACAAATTTATCCAAGTATGGTTTGAATACACGATTCATGAGATCCATGAAAGCAGCAGGTGCTTTGGTCAAACCAAAAGGCAATACAGTGAAATCATAGTGACTGTATCTTGTTCTAAAAGTAGTTTTACAAATGTTTTCTCCTCACACTTTTAATTGATGGTATCTACATCGGAGATCAATTTTTGAAAAATAACCAGCCCCTTGCAACTGATCGAACAAATCATCGATCCTCGGTAACGGATATTTGTTCTTCACTGTGACTTTATTCAATTTTCTATAATCTATACATAGTCTCAATGACCCATCTTTCTTCTTTACAAACAGAACTGGAGCACCCCAAGGAGAACTGCTAGGTCTAATGAAACCCTTATCTAGTAAATCCTAAAGTTGAGTCTTTAATTCTCTCAACTCGAAGGGCACCATTCGATAGAGAGGTATCGATATTGGGTGGGTACCTGGTAATAACTCAATGGAGAACTCAATTTCTCTATTAGGGGGCACTCCAAGTAACTCCTTAGGAAACACATCAGGAAAATCTTCAATCACTGGTATTCTTGTAATGCCCTTAGGAGTCTTTTCAACATCTATGACATGAGTTAAAAATGCTCGACACCCCTTTCTAAGCAACCTTTTTGCTTCAATAGCAGAAATAAAATTCATTGTCAAATCACTCTAATCACCTTGATAAACAAATTCACCATAATTATTATCCTTGAACCTAATTCTTTTCTCTCTACAATCTATATTTGTATTATATTCAGATAACTAGTCCATCCCCAGTATAACATCAAATTCTAAAACATCTAGTTCTATCAAATTCACAAGAAAATGTCTACCCTCAATGTCAACTACACAATCTTTGTATATCAAATTAACTTCTACAGTTTCACCTAATGGTGTAGTGATCATTAGGGGTTCATGCATCATCTTCTTCATTCTACCTAATTTCTTTGCAAAACATAGAGAGACGAAAGAATGGGTTACCCTAGAATCAAATAAACATCTTGTATTAGAGGGCTAGATAGGTACTGTACCTGTAATAGCAGTGTTTAAGGCATGGGCATCCTATTGATTCAGTGCATATACTCTTCCCTTATCTTTCCCTTCTACAGTTCGAACTACACCTGAAGTTTTCCCTTGTCCTTTATTTCTTCCTCTTTGTTGTTGATTTTCAGTATGATTCATTTGCACAGTTGGTTGAGAGGCTGCAGATGTAGCTCTTTGATCCCCTTTCTTCGAACAATCCTTTACAAAATGTCCCATCTCTCCACACCTTAAATAGGCTCCTATAGTTTGTCTGCTGTGAACCCTTAATTTTACACCATCTAGCATACAACCAAACCCTAGAGGCACCTAGGCTCAGTAAATAGACCTCCGAAAGCCAAAATCACCAAAAATTGCCAAAACCTTAAATATCAGGAATCTGAGCACCAGGACCCATCCCTCGAGCCTCTAAACCATTCTCAGATCATCTGGGATTGAATATGGAGTACAACACAATTAGAATCACAAAAAATGAATAAGAAACGGGTCAAAATGGTAAAAATTAGCGAAACCGAGCATCAGAACTGCACAAGGGCTTGCAAGAACTGCACACAGGCTGTGCGATTCTGCACAGCTTGTGTGCAGTCCATATTTGGCTGTGTGCAGTTCCATGTCTCAGGTACGGTCCAAAAAGCTCCGTTGCGGTTCCAAAAGCTTAAAGAAGCACTTCTAATTAACGCACCTCTAAATCCTTAACTTCATATAAACCATTACAAACCCTCCCAATAGTTTATCATTGTTAATCATATCACATTGTATCAAATATTTAACATATAAATAAACTATATAGAGAAATCAATCTAGCCAATTTTTACAATACTATACCATTTCAGTCCATAGAGCTCTAAAATGATTCGACTCAAATAGTAAGTTGTAATCATCTTTACATTCAGCAAAGCAGTCCCAAGTGGAGATAGATACTTGAGATCCACTTGCTGAATCTGCTACTGAACCTGAAATAAAACACTATAGGGATGTGAGAGAAGCTCAGTGAGTACTTTATAACACATAAGAAACAGTGTATAAATATAAGTTTAATAATAAAATTATCAGGATTTCAATATAATGGTATAAAAGAATAAATTTTTTATTTTTAATAACAGTTGGGTTTAATAGTAAGGTTCTAATGAAATAGTAGAGGAGGATAAATTTTCCAATGATTAATAGCGATTGAGGTTTCAATGAATCAGTGGAGGAGAAACAAATTTTCCAATGATCAATATCGATTGAGATTCGATATCAGAATATCAATGTAACAGCACAGAAAACACAATTGAAATTCAATAACGATGGTCAATAACTGTCGAAATTCAATACAATGATCAATAACAATCAGGATTCAATAACCATGATCAATGACAGTCGGGTTTCCATAATAGTGGTCAATATCAGTTAGGATTTAATAACAATGATCAATGACAATCGAAATTAAATAACAATGCTCAATAACAGTCAGTTTACAATAACAATGGTCAACAACAATAACAGTGATCAATGGCAGTCAGGATTCAATAATATCATTTTAGCAGAAATCACTATATTGGAAGTGACGTGCTTCCCAATGTAAATAATGAAGTGGCAACTGATGCCTTGCCCACTCATATCAGTAAACAGTGGAGTGGCAACTATTGCTTTGCTCACTCATAACAGTATAGAGCATAAGACTGATCAGGTCTCACGGTTAGGACCACCCCTCCTAGCTGAGGTGGATACGCTCACCTTATCCGCAGGCTTTTCCTGTGTGCACACAGTCTGATGTAATACCCACATCAGTCAGGGATTTCTGCTTTCAGTATTATAGTATAATCACTTAGGATCCAGTATGTAAACTTTTCAATATTTTGAAATTAACAGTGTACAATGATGAATCATTTAAGGTTCAATGAAAAAATCCAGTGTACAATAACGAATCACATAGGATTCAGTGAAAGATGATCAATTAAAGGAACAAAGAAATTTTATACATGGATCAACTGATACCTTAAAAGAATATGACTATGAGAATAATTTATCGGTAAGGGTATATTGAGTTTTCAATTGGAAACCATCAATTCAGGAAATGATTTATTTTAGAGAAAAGATCGATATATGGAAAGTGAACACTTCTACAGTGTTTAAGTGAAGTACAGTTTAGTACTTGTAGTCAATGGTCATAATAGGCCAATGGCCTCAATGAAGGTATTCAACATCAATAATTAGGCCGAAGGCCTCGATGAAAGGAATTCAATAACTATTCATATATATAGGTCATAGGCCTCATTTAAAGAATTAACTCGAATAATTATTTCATTACAGTACAGTAAGTTTTTCAAGGTATTCACCTTGACTTTCTTAGCTCCTAATATAAACTTTTAGTATCCTCGGTAGTGACGCTTTTCAATCTCCGGAGCATATATCTTTTTAGATTCTATGTTGAACCATATCTTTTATACCATTAATTGAAAATTATTAATTCCCTTATCAATTTGATCATTTAATGATAATTCTAATATTCTTATCTAATATCAATGCAATTCATTATACTCCGTAGGATAAACATATGCATTTATAACAATTCAATATACTTTCACAGTAAATTCATATTGAATAATTATATTCAATTCAGTATTCATTATTCTCATTAATCATTTATTCATTGTTTCCTTATATAAATAATTTCTTAAGTCACAATTGTTCACTTGGTCACATGATATTTTATTCATTATCTAGTTATGTCTCTAGACTTTGTCATCTTGTTTCTATCATTTCTCAAGATTTACTAATCAAATTGATTTGATTCTTTATGTATTTCAAACTAGATATATACATTTACAACATATCCAAAATTAAACTTAAAATTCATTTCATAGAAAACTTGGTGTCTATTTCAATTCAACTCCGCTTCTGTTACAGGGCAAACTGACCCTATCACACTCTTTTGAGTATAACTCAAGATTTATTCTTTCAAATGAAAATTTATTTTACTAGGAGTTACTAGAGATATTAATTAACATTTCTTATGTTTTTAGTTTAACCTAGTTCCATTTTTAAGGTCCTCAAATAAGATGCTCTAAGTTAGTTTACAAATTGAATCCAAGTACAAAGTCAGTTATAGAGAAAGCTCTACTTCTCATACTACACTTGAAATTTTATCAATTACTTTTGTGGATTAATTCTACACATATCAATGATCATATCACTAGTTTTCATTTTCTTCTAATTCTATCTCTAACATCCTCATTTAGGACGATATATTCCCAGATTTGCCAACTGTATTAGATTACAGAATTCACTAGACCTTATCACCTTCCTTTGACTGTATCTCAATAATTACAAATCCAATTAAGAATTCCTTTTACAGGGGTATTATAAACATGTAAATTAGCATTTTTCATGTTTTATGTTTGGCCTAATTTAGTCGCTAAAGCCATCAATTATACTTCACAATTTCAATTGTCTCAATTCTCGGATGAACAGTAATAGTTCCAGTTCAAGTGACATTTCTCTCCACACACTTTGAATCTTTAAAATTCCTTTTACTAGTGTATACTAGATACTTTTATCTAAAATTTTCATGTTTTACACTTCTTCAAATTCGGTCTCTAAATTGACAGTATAGGTGTTCAAATATTCTGCTCATTTCAAAACCTAGGTTTCTCAATTCAAGTTCAATAATCAAATCAAGCTCCTTCTTGCAATTTGAATCCAATAAACTCATCAATTCCTACTCTCTATCATCTCAATTATAAATAAATTTAAACCAACAAAACTTCTTTCCTTCCCCACACACCATAGGCCAAACCATCATCCAAGAAAAAAAGAAGAAATTGCAAACCAAGCAACCAACACACTCCTAATCATACTATAATTGAAAATCAAGCTTGGTTATAGGATTTATCTTAGAATTTCTTGAATTCTAGATGGTGGACTAGTGGTGGCTGAATGGTCTAGGTGAGGAGAGTTTGCTATCTTCAATTTTTTAGTTTAGATGATGAAAAATTAGTTAGAAATAAGAAAACTCTAGATTTATATCCTAGTCATTAACAAAAAATGGTGGAGATTAACTTGCTTTGATCCAATGGCTAATAATTTAACTCAATTTTGAATTTACATAATTCATTTATATTTAGATAAATATGACCATACTTTTGCCAATAGGAAATTTCCATGAACTTTCCTTAATTATATGTTAATTTTGACTAATTGAATT
>CATKHJ010009979.1:0-12978 GCA_949750685.1 Vernicia montana | reverse complement strand
TGGATGTTAAGACCACCTTCTTGCTTGAAGAGCTTGAGGAGACAATCTATATGCAACAACCTGAGGGTTTTGAGATCGAAGGCAAGAAAGACCATGTTTGTTTGTTGAATAAATCATTGTATGGTATAAAACAATCTTCTCTATAGTGGTATAAGCAGTTTAATTCTTTTATGGTTGGCCATGACTATTCTAAAAGCCAGTATGATAGTTTTGTATATTTCAGAAAACTTGCAAATGGCTCATTTGTGTATTTACTGCTCTATGTTGATGATATGCTGATTGTAGCCAAGAATATGTCTGAGATCAACAAATTAAAATCAAAATTGAGTGGTGAATTTGAAATGAAAGATTTTGGAGCAGCCAAGAAAATTCTTGGTATGGAGATTCAAAGAGATAGAGCTGCAAGAAAACTTTGCATTACTCAGAAGAGTTTTTTTGAAAAGGTTTTTGTATGAAAAATGCTAAACCTGTATGTACTCCATTTGCTGCTCATTTTAGACTTTTTGCTGCTATGTCACCACAGTCAGAAAATGATATTGAGTATATGTCACATGTTCCCTCCTCTGGTGCTGTTGGTAACCTCATGTATGGTATAGTGTGTACTCATCCTGATATTGCACATGCAGTCAGTGTTGTCAGTAGATATATGTCTAATCTCGGTAAAGAACACTGGTAAGCAGTGAAATGGATTATGAGATATCTACAGGGCACTGCTGATTCTTGTTTGGAATTTGAAAAGAGTAAGGGAAATGTGGTTGGTTATATTGATTCAGACTATGCTGGTGATCTCGACAGGATGAGATCCATTACTGGCTATGTATTTACTCTTGGTGGTACTGCTATCAGTTGAAAAGTTACTCTACAATCTACAGTAGCATTATCCACTACAAAGGCAGAGTACTTGGCAATTGTTGAGGCTATTAAAGAAGCCATTTGGTTGAGAGGTTTGTTCAGTGAGCTCAGTTTGGATCAAAAGGATTTTTTCATCCACTATGATAGTTAGAGTGCTATTCACTTAACAAAAGATCAAATGTTTCATGAGCGGACAAAAATACATTGATGTGAAGTATCATTTTGTTCGTGATATTATTTCTCAGGGTAATATTTCTGTTAAGAAATCAGTACTGCAAACAATTTGACTGATATGTTGACAAAACCTCTTTCAGTAAGTAAGTTCAAGCATTGCTTGGACTTAATTGTTGTTCGCAATATTTGAATTGCCTAGAAGGGCATTAGAGAAGGCGGCATACGGATTCACTATTTTGAAACTTGCAAAAATCAAGCCAAGGTGGAGATTTGTTATGTGTGGCTTGAATTTAGATAAGATATCAATCCAAGTCATCAATCAAATAAGTGAAGCATTATTCCAACATGGAGAGCATTATATTGGAGCATTATTAGTACATCAATAATGACCAATTTATGGTGTAATGAACATTTTGTTTTGAGCCATAAATGTGGCTTTAATTATTAGCCACATATTCTTGGTTTTGCATGGCTCACTTCTTGCATGGCTTTAAATAGCCATGCTTGCTTCTTGCATTTCATCAAGTTAAGCAATGAAGTAGATATTTGTGATAAATAGTTTAGTTACTTCAAAGCTTTGTGTATGAGTGATTTGTGAGCATGGGTAAACACCGGGTAGATAAAATATTCTTATATTTTAGGTGTATTTAGAGTGTGAGATATTTAAATATTGTCAAGCCAATTTTATACTCTTTTTTTATTACCATAGTGAAATTTCTTTATCGTTTTTGCCCGTGGATGTAGGCTTACGCCGAACCACGTAAATTTTGTGTCTCTATTTTATTTCTCTTACTTTTGTCATCCATTTGTTCTAACATCAACTAATGCATTCTTATTTTTTGAAAAACTAACTAAAAAGTTTCTCAGTTTTGATTTCGTCAGACTATTTAGTCCTTCCGTCTATTTTTTTTACATTTTTTCGTAAAAAAAAAAATTAATACCCTAAATGCTCTCTTCCTCCACCCTCTTCACTCTTAATTAACAAACAGTGCAGAGAAAAATTTCACTCAAAATGGAATTAAAGAAACAAAGATTTAAATTTTACAGAGACATTTTTTCATTGGAGATGATTGAGATAAGTATCTTTTGGAATTATCAAATTAACAAAGGTAATCAAATGCAGATAATCAAATTCATCTTACAGAGAATGAAGCTCACTCAATTGCCATCATCATTAAACCACCATTGCCAAACCCGTCATCGCCAAACTTGAAGGCTGCCGTCAAACAGCTTGGACCAGTGCGCAAGAGCGGAACCAGGAATTTTAGTTACCCCTCCATAAAATTATTTATATAGTTTGATTAAATTTTAACAAAATTTAATAGAATTTACAAATAAATTTTAAATTTAACAAGTGAATATAATACAAGTCAATAAAATTAATGAATTCAAAAGCTAATTGCTAATTGCTTTGACCGGAGCAGTTTTAAAAAAATCAAAAGCTAATTGCTTTGACTGTGAAATGAGAAGCAAAATCATGAAAAATAGCAGGTTAATGCTTTTTGTAAGGCTAAAACACAATACTAGAGAAATGACCTAAGCAAAGATGAGCAGGGTCAAGTTGTAGAGCCACTTTCCATGAAAGTGGGGCTGAAGCTACAATAAATATATGATGCATCAATCTAATGAAGTTGACTAATTCTTTCTACAGATGAGGGCCAAAGGGGCAAACAAAAGGGCATTAGGTGATTTGGATGACTACTAAGTCAAGGATTCCCATTGAAAGACCATTTTGTCTAAAACAAATTTTCTCGAGAAACAAACAGAAACTAAAAAAAAACAATTTACAAATACAACAATACAAAAAATGTGAGAAGAAATGAATTGCATATCTTCATAAAGAAGAAAAATGAAATAGGTAATTGATTGAATGAATGAATGATAAAAGCCAAGTATAAAGTCAAGAAAAATGAATCTGAGAACTAAGAAAGATTGATAAAGACAAGTATTAAAAAAAAAATTTGAAAACTACCCCGAGCTACAGCCCACCCAAACCCCTTAACAGTTCTGCCCTTGCCAATGCACATCGTGATCTAGAGCAGCTCCGACTTCGCTCGGTCTTTTTCTCTGGCTTCTTGTTAGGTTATCGGTTGAGTATTTGTAGTTTAAAAGTGGAAATGAAATGGTGGTACGTAGTGGTGGATGATCCTGCGCTTGTGCTTGATAAATTTCACAATTATACTCATGTATTTCAAATTTTGATTTTCTGCAAAATTTATTGTTGGTGTTTTTCAATTAAATTAAATGATAGAGAATTAGTTGTTTTCCAATTTTCTAGATCTGAGAACAAATTATCTGCTATGTGAATAATTTCTCTCTTTCTTTGTGGTTAGATCGAATACGATTGGTCAAGGTTTTGGTTTTTCTTTCTTTGCCATATTTGAGTAGGGATGTAAGTGAGTTAAGCCAACTCGTAAGCTACTCGGGATCGACTCGAAAATTACTCGATGTAAGTTGAGTCGAGCTCGAGCTCGAGCTACTCGAGTAGCTAGACAAGTTGAGCTCGAACTCTATATTACTCGGCTCGATAGGCTCGCGAGCCTAATCGAGCATTTATATATTTACCATTCTACCCTTCATATATTACTAATCGAGTCTAAACGAGTCGATTTGACCCTAAACAAGTCGAGTCGAGTCTAAACGAGCCAAGTCGAGCTTGAGTCAAGCTCGCGCTTGGTACTGTGTCGACTTGATTCAACTCGATTAGCCTCTTACTCGTTTAAGCTCGAACTCAACTTGATTAAACTCGAGCTCGTTAATTTTGCTCGAGCTCGAGCTCAAATTTGAGCTGTTCAATGCTCGATTCGAGCTCGAGTTTTTAGGATCGAGCTCGAGTACTCCAAAACTTGACTCTACTCGATTCGTTTACACCCCTATATTTGAGTACAGAGATGTTAAGCCATGATTGTGTTGTGGGCCATATCTTGCTCTTGCCAAACAACTTTTATCTTCTTTTGTTTGAAAATAAAAGCATAATTTAATTAATGTATTTAATCTCTATTGTTGACCAAGTACATTTTTTCTTTTCACCTTATTAATTACCAAACACAGACACAGTTTGAAGCTAAAATTGGCTCTTTTGTTTGAGCCAAGTGTCACATTCCACCAAATGATATCCCCCCCATGTATGCTAAAGGAGCAAAGTTGGTTGTGCGAGGAGGAGAAAGCTTTAGGTGCGAGGAGGAGAGTACCCTCTAACTCGTGGTAGACACGTCCAATTGAGCTGAAATTTGGTATGTGGCCTTTATTTGGGATGTAAAGGCTACCCACAAAGTTTGAGGGAAAACGCACAAGTGGATTAGGAGAATTGGCTAAATAGTCTGGGTGCGTTGTGCCAACGGGCCCGTAGCGTAGGGTAGTGGGCCAATTTAGCCTGCGCTGTCGCAATGGCATAGGCAGCAAGCATGCAGCTGGCCAGCTCATGCAAGGAGGTTAACAACCAACCTAAGGAGCTTCCAATATGCAGGAAGCCAGCCCCAATGGAGGTTAAGTTGGTGGAATGGTGTAGAATTATCTAGAAATTGATGGAAAGGCCTAGCATGTGTGAACCTCCTAGAAGTTTTTAGGCCAACGAATATCTACCGTTGGATTAGGCAAATCCCAACCATCCATTTAAGGAGGTGGGAATAGTAAGGAGATGGATTTGGCTATAAATAGGCCAAGTCTCCCTCATTTGCAATATAGGGGAAAATCATCCAAGAAGTGTGATAGGAGAAAATCCAAGAGATCTTTCCAAGTTAGAAAGCCACTAGTCTTGTATACTTGTGCATACTTTATAAAGTTTTTGAATATTGTGAGGTCTCACCCGAGCACCGGTCCGATCCGCTAGAGGGGATCAAAATGCTCGTTCGGGTTTGGTCTCACAATGGAACCCTCGGGTTCAGATTGATTGATTTTAAAAATTAATTTGGGAGTCACCACCTTAATTTTATTTTATTTGAAAAAATTTAAGGAAAAACCCAATAAACGACTCCAATTATTATCCAATGGAAAAGTACACTAGCCCTTGATTACCAAAGAGGATTCAGGGACTAAGTTTTCGGTTCATTTAATTAATTTGGCAAGTTTGATGCTAAATGGCTTAAAATGATTTTCATGAAAAGTTATAGATGAATAAACAATTAAATATGCATGAATTAAAGTAAAGCAGTAAAAGAATTAAATAAGGAAAGCAATAGAAATGTTAAATTTACAAATAAATCAAATTAGGGGATACTCCCTCTAGCCTTTATGGGTTCTAGGAGAGTCACACATTCCCCAAATTAAATCAATAATAAAAACTGAATAAGCAATAAAAATGAAAATAAAACCTAATCTATATGAAGAAGATGAAAGAGAAGGAAATTTTTATTTTAATTGGATTTGATGCTTTAGACGAGCATGCCTACGTATCCTTTTGAATGGGAATCAAAATCCGCGTAGTTCGCCCTTCTTGCGAAGGGGGTTTGTTTATTCTGAGACTTTTATCATGTTTCAGATTGATTAATTAAAAGGTGGGTTCATTAATTAGTTAACCTAATTAATTTACCAAGTTGGATTAATTATTTCAGATTTTAATTAACTAACAGCCTAGATAAACCAATTTAATTAACTAACTAAGAAAAATAAAATAAATAAATAAATAAAATGAAAAGAGAAGGAAAAAGAAGCTTACCTTTCGCTTGAGCGACTTTGGGACGGAGGAGACTTGTCTCGGTCGGCGGCGGACTTGCCTCGGACAGCTTGTCTTGGATGGCGGAAACCTTTGACTCGGCAGGTCGACTCGGGAAGCCGCAACCCAATCTCGCTTTCCAAAGTAAGGAGCAATAGCAAAGCAAGAAATAAAAGAAACTGGGGAGCTTGTTCCTTTCGGACCAAGTTTAGGGGGATGATTCGCTTGATGCAAAGGCTAATCAAGTAAGCCAAGGGATGTGTGAGCAAGCTCTGAGGTGTCTTTATGAGCTGGGAGGGGGGTAGTTTATATAGGTTGAGAGCCTAGGGTCAGACTGCACGTTTTCCAATGTGGGATTGCAGAAATGAAGTTGTGACCGCATACAGCCATGCAGTCATGAAGTGGTACCGCATGGCTGTATGCAGTCTCCACATTGGCCTATGTGGTTATGGGCCTCGCAACAGCCTGTTCAGCCCGTTTTTAACCCGTTTTAGTTTTCGGGACCTAGGGACTATCTTAAAGGCTCAGTACGGTATAGAAAGGTGCAAAATTAAGAGTTTATAGTTATCCCCTCATCAGAATTGTCTTGTCTATAAGGCGATTCTGATGATAGTGAACTTAAGAATGAGGAATGAAAAAAAGAAACCAAAGTGATGTCTAAGTCGGAATTTGGACATGTTTGGGTGAAGGATGATAAGAAAATGGAAAAAGAACTATAGGGATATCTAAGTGATCGTTGCTAGATATTTATAGGTGGATGAAGTGATATTCTCGGTCTGTTTGGGTAAATCTGGAATGAAAATGATATTCCCGGTCTGCTAAGGGAAAAGATCCTAAGGCTGTCTCAGGATGGGTCTGATTATGAAGGGAAACTTAATTCAAATTCAAGGTTTGGATCCTAAGGCTATCCTAGGATAGGTCTGATTATGAAGGGAAACCTAATTCAGATTTAAGGTTTAGATCCTAAGGCTATCCTAGGATAGGTCTGATTATGAAGGGAAACCTAATTCAGATTTAAGGTATAGATTCTAAGGCTATCCTAGGATGGGTCTGATTTTTGAGATTTGATTGGTTTGGGCGAAGGACCCTATGACTGCTTGATTCAGGAATTCGAATTGATGATCTGTCTTAATTAATTGAATTCAGATTGACGATCTATCTTGACTCATGGAATTCAGATTAATGATTCATCTTGATTTTGGGAGCTCTGATTAACGACCTGTTTAGTGTAAAAATACATCTGACTATGCAAAAATTTTATGAACTGGATACCTTGAACCTGTGAAGAGTCAACTTGGTATGAAAGTGTTGAGTTTTTAAGAGGAAGGTGCCCCTATTTTGGAAAGATAAGGAAAAGTGGTTCGGTTATTCGGCTTTAGGAAGAAGTCAAGGCTAGGTTAGGTTTTGGCCTTGGAAGAGGTCATTGTTGAAAGGATGATGAAAAGTGGCTCGGTTAGGTTTGGCCCTTGGAAAGTTATCTTGGAAGGCTCGGTTAGGTGTGGCCTTAAAGAAGATCATTCTAGAAGGTCAAGTTTAGCTTTTTGGAAAGCTCGGTCAGGTATGGTCCTAGAAGGTTATTTTGAAGGCTAGGTCGGGTTTTGGCCTTAAAAGAGGTCATGCTTGGAAGGCTCAGTCAGGTGTGGCATGGAAGATTATTTTAGGAAGGCTAGGTCAGGTTTTGGCCTTAAAGGACATTAGGTAGGAAGGCTCAGTCAGGTATGGCCTGAAAAGTTATCTTGGAAGGCTAGGTCAGGTTTAGCTTGGAAAGTTATCTAGGAAGGCTCGGTCAGGTGTGGCCTCGGAGAAGATAATTCTGGAAGGTCTTTGGCTCTGGAAGGTTATTTTGGAAGGTTAGGTCGGGTTTGGCCTTTAGTTCAGATTTAGTCTGGAAGGAGGATTTAGGTAGGAAAGGCTCAGTTAGGTTTGGCCTTTTCAAAGATAAAGATGGCGGGTTGGCTTTGTATGACCCATCTGTTAAGAGTCTACCTTTGGACATGGTTTTTGAAGGTGATTTGACTAGCTGGTTTGCCCTTTGATTTTATTTGTCCAAATGACTTTGACTTTAGGGATGATATGATTTTGCCAGAAGGGGGTTTGGATCTGGAGGGATGGTATGATTTTCCAAGGAAGCTCAAACTTGGAAGGATGGCATGATTTGCTAAAGAAGCATGGGATAGGCTTTGACTGGTTCGGGTCTTTTTTAATCAGCTTAAGGATGATAGGTCTTTGGGAGTTATGGCTCGACTTTAGCCTTGCCAAAGAAACTGGGTTTTAAGGATCATGAGTCTATGAGAGACTTGAGATTTTTGGTGGGCTTGGCCTTTAGAAGATGAGATTTTATCAAGAAGGCTTAGGTTTAAAAGCATGGTAGGTTAGACCTTTTGAAAGGTGTTGGGGAAGTTGTATGATTTTGCTATCATAGCATGGTTTATGGAGAAGACAAGCACAACTTATCTTATTGTCTGAGACTGAAAAGACTCTTAGAGTGACATGACTCTTGGGAAGACATTGGATTGATTTTGGACAATGACTCAGAAGACATGCCCCTTGATTGCTATTTAGCTTTTTGAGCTAAAAGACTTGACAGGCGACTTGAAGGTTATACCCTCAATGAATGATAAGGGCTACTTAGCTACTTGAGCTAAGAGACGTGATGGATGAAAGGAAGGATATGCCCCTATTGAATGATAAGGGTTATTTAGCTGCTTGAGCTAAGAGACGTGACAGATGCTAGGAAGGATATGCCCCTGTTGAATGATAAGGGCTACTTAGCTGCTTGAGCTAAGAGACGTGACAGATGACAAGAAGGATATGTCCCTACTAAATGATAAGGGTAACTTAGTTACTTGAGCTAAGAGATGTGACTGATAACAGGAAGGATATGCCCTTACTAAATGATAAGGGTAACTTAGCTGCTTGAGCTAAGAGATGTGACTGATAACAGGGAGGATAATATGGAAGACATAACCATGATGAATTAACAGAAGATGATTCGGAAGGTGAGAGCTAAGGAATGATAACTTAAGAAGATATTCCCTTAATGCGAGATAAGGACATAAGAGACAAAATGATTTGACTAAGATGACTTTTTTTTTTTAGCTCTAACTTCTGTCCAAGCCGCCCTTTCGGGTTTTCAACTCAACGAGCTAGCTTTAATTTCTGCCTAAGTCACCTTTTTGGGTTTTCAACTTAGCGAGCTAATCAATGAATTTTGGCATTTAAAAAAAAAAAATATTCCACCATGATTTGGACTACTGTTTTCCTTCATCTTGGGGCTCTGACCTTTGTCTAGACCATTCCATTGAATCTTAGTCTAGAGAGAAACCTTGTGGGGATATCAGGTCCTTTTTGAGATTGTTGCCCCTTGTTGAGGTGCATATATTTGATTACCCAAAAATGCAATGGGTAACTTCATTGGATTACCTTTAGCTTTGCTTGCTCCAACTGAAGAGATCACCTCTTGGTGTCCTTTATTATCTTGACTATCCTTTGGTTAGGAGCTGGTGAAGCGGCTGCTGATGCGGGCACAAGAATATCTCAAGTTTTGATTCTTCCAATTCATGGTGGATTTTATGGTGAAATGCAAATGCTTGCCAAAATCCATTGAATTTTTTATCTTTATTCTTTTCTTTTCTTTTCTTTTTTGAGACACAACTATTTTAGACTAAACAAGAAAGATGGGAATAAAGAAATGCATGAATAACATAAATATTTTATTACAAAATGAGAAGATAGTACAAAATAAAAGAAGAATACAAAAATGACAGACTCAGTCTCGAACTCAAACTTGAACTTTGAACATTGACTCTAAACATGGACTCATACTCAAATTTGGATTTTGGATATGGACTTTGAACATGGACTCAAACTCGAATTTGAATTTGGACTCGGACTCAGATTTGGATTCAATCTCAGACAAGTCAGATCAGTTGAGCTTGAACTCCTCCATAACATGCTACTTAGGTAATGGTGAGGTGGGCTGAGGTAGGGTCTATTTTCCACATAGTGACAGATTTGGCTTAAAAGGGAAGGTGGCATGTAAGTCTTAGCCTCAAAGGTCATGGGGTTCAATTTCTTCATCACTATTCAGATTAGTGGTGGAGAATTCAGGTTGAAATGATTCCCTTTGTATGTAATCTTCAATCTTTGAAGCATTCACAACCAAAGCTTTGAAGGTGGATAGGTATTGGGTTAACAAGTGAGCTTAGGCTGGAAGTAGGTTCTTGACAATGATGTCCACCTGTTCTTGTTTAGTTGATCTGTTTACCATTTGAGTTGCTTTAGCCCTCCACCTTGTAAGGAACATGGAGAATGACTCATTCAAAAGTTGTCTGGTGGTTTCCAAATCACGCCTGATGACATCTACTTCAGTATTGTAATGATATTGTTCGACAAAATCATAATAGATATCATCTCATGTTCTCTTTTGGCTCTTGTTTAGTGAAAGAAACCATCTCCTAGCAGCACCGGTTAAGGATTGCTGGAACAACTGATCAAGGAGCTCATGACTAAGTCCCAAAGGTTGCATTGCCCGCACATATATCTTCAGATGGGTCTTAGGGCAAGAGGTTCCATCAAAACTCTCTAGTTTAGGCATTTTGAATTTTGGAGGAAGTCTGGCATTAGAAAAGAGGGTTAAGCTATCCATATCAATCAAGTCACTGTGGTGCTTTAGGGTTTTGATGGTTCTCTCCATAGCTTCAAGTTTCTCCATGAATTTTCTCAGGTCAGGGTGAGAGAAAGCTTCCTTCCTTTGAAAAGGATTCGCAGGAGAAGAAATAGATTGGGTAATGATGTCTGGAACCTCACTAGGTTGAGAGGCACTAGCAATAGCCTTTTCCTTGTATGTAAGGTCAATGGTTGTTTTGGATGATGAAGTAGTGTTATCATGGGTTTGGGCTAGAACAGGATTGGCTCGGTTGAGAGTTAGGGTGGTCTGGTCCAAAACTGGGTTTGGGTTGGTCGAGTTAAGAATGGTCCGAACTTCCTTAATGAAAGATTTTTGTTGTTCCTCAATTTGGACTTGTTGTGCATTAAGAGTGGAGGTAAGAATGGCTAGGAGCCTTTCCTCTTGCTTTTTAATAATGGTGTCCATGGTATCCCTATCAATCATCTTGGCCATTGGTACCTTGAAGAAAAACCAAAAGAAAACCCAGCAAGTGGTTAGCGGTGATATGAAAAAGGTAAGGTGGAGTCTGTCTTCCATATAGTGATGGGTAGGGTAAGGTGAGATCTGTCTTCCACATAGTGATAGGTAGGGTAAGGTGGGATATGTCTTCCATATAGTGATAGGTAGGGTAAGGAGGGGGTCCTTTCTGGTAAGAGGTTCCCTTTTTTATAGGAAAAAGTTTTCCTTTCTTGTAGGATGATTGGATAGATTGATGGTCCTTTCTGGTAGGATGAGGTGATGGTCCTTTCTGGTAGGAAGAGGCAAAAATGATGGTCAGGACAGCCATGTCAATTGGATTGGCCATGACGGTAGAGATATACAGACTCTGAGGGAAAAGGATTCCATATAGTATTGTGGGTCAACTGTCATAGGACTTTGAGTATGATGGTCCAAAGGTATTGGGCCTTGAGGATTTCCTAAGGCAAAATGGGTCAAAGTTTTGGGCTTTGTAGGTCTGGGTATATTGGGCCAAAGGTTGTTCGGCTTAGGGATAATGGGTTGGTCTTGAAGGCAATGGGTTACGGGTGTTGGGCTTAAGGGTAGTATGTTGGATTGAAGGTTTTGGATAAGGTACCTTGGGGTGATGGTGTTTAAGGTTTATGGGGCGAAGGTGATTGGATCGAGGTGAGAGTGTTTGACCCTTTTTCAATTCAAGGTATGACCTAGGTCTGAGATGAATGCATGTTGTTTTGTACATCATGGGTGCATGATATGCATGAGAAAAAATGTTTCATGAGTATGCAATTGTACAAGGCTTTGCTTATGGTACATACAACCTAAGGTCAGGTTCTAGGTTCATTACATGAAAGGGTAAGGGTGGCTTGCATAGGGTACCCGTCATACTGGAGCAGCAATATACCTAACCACATGTGAGTCAAAGAGTCTTGTGTGGGTCCAACAGTACGTGCATACTCGTAAACATCGCGGGGTGGATGATTTCACTATCGGCAAGTAGACCTAAGGAAGGTTGCCCACTCGATGTTATTTTTTATCCATTGTTTTCCTAAGAAATCTAGGTTGAAAGGCAAGGAGCCTATGCATGTGATGCATGAAAGCCAATTATGTATTAAAAGTGCCAAACTTTTGTTTTAAACCAATTAGCAATTCACTTATCTTCTATAAAAAAAATTTTGCCCCCAGTGGAGTCGCCATCTCTGAGGCCTCGCTCGAGCACCGGTCCGATCCGCTAGAGGGAATCGAAATGCTTATTCGGGTTTGATCTCACGATGGAACCCTCAGGTTCAGATTGATTGATTTTGAAAATAGATTTAGGAGTCGCCACCTGATAACTCTATTTTCTTAAAGTTATTTTACCTGTTTAAACTCAAATTTTGGTTCAGTTCTTGAAAATTTAATAATATTATTACTTATTTTGAGAAATAAATAATTTTAACAATTTATAAATAAATTATAAAATATTTTTAGTATTTTATTTTATTTTATTTTATTTTGCAGATCAAAATGACATTAATGATGTAGGCGATGATGTCATGATATTAATGATGCAGACAATGATGTCAGAATATTAATGATGCAGGCAATGATGTTATAATAATAATGATGCAGACAATGATGTCATGATATTAATGATGCAAGCAATGATATCATAATAATAATGATGTAAGCAATGATGCAAGATGGTAGAAAAAGAAGATGAAAATTTCCTATAAATAGGCATTACCACTCCTCATTCAAATCATCAATTCAATCCTTTATCATTCAATTAATTAGATAGATTTATATTTTTTTAGTTTCATTTATTTTTATTTTCATTTTATTCAAGAAAAGAAGTTTTGGAGCTCGTCTACACCAAAGATTGTATTCCAAAAAGAGTTCTTTCTAAACTTTTATTCTTCAATTCTATAATAAGTTGTTATTATGTTTTCTATTATATTGATTGTTAATTTAATTGTTTTTTCATTCTTAATTATGAGTAACTAAATTTATCTTTCTAATATTTAGATGTAATCTTTTGATTTGCCTATGATTTTTTATATTTAATTGATTGGGTTTGATCGTTGAAATTAATCTTTTATCTTAGGATTTAATGCTTGAAATTAATTGGCCATTAATTGCATGAATTAAGATATTGTGTGAAGTAGCGAGAGTGGAAACACAATATTAGTTCATT
>CATKHJ010009975.1:0-11498 GCA_949750685.1 Vernicia montana | reverse complement strand
GTTCTTCTTCTCCATTCCTCGGAAACTCAAGTGATTAATGTAATAGCTCATTTTCTATTAAGTCTTTTTGTATAGATGATTATTCAAACTTAGAAGCTTCATGGTAATGTATTGAATGGTATATGTAATAGAAATAGTCTTATGGGCCTTTTAAGCATTAAGCTTTCGAATGTGATATTGTAATTGAATATTGAATGATATTAATGAATATGGATTGGCATAGTTGTTTAGTTCTGATCTTGGGAGATTGTATGATATGGTTATAGATGATGGATTGATGAGGTTCCTACGAGTTTTCGGTGGCCTTAAGCCTACCCATGCCCTAGGATCGTCGCGGCTCGAAAATCGGGTCGTGACATATATGAACAAGCGTTCACATATATGAATGAGCGGTCACATACATGAACGAGCGTTCACATACATGAACGAGCGTTCAAGTCTGTAATAACTCAAAACTTCATCCTTTTTCATTTCCAATACCCCAATTTCAGTACAACACAATCAAACAACTCTTAATGCCCAAACTTACAAACATCTATAATGTCATAGGTTCCATACCAACGTAAGCATAACATATATAGATCAAGATCAATAACATAATCAAAGGAATGCATATAAAGATACATACCATACACTATACATTTATAACTTAGGTTAATCATTCCAATGCAAAGTGCACACACTATCAAAATTTTGGGCGTTACAGAAAAATAAAAAATTTTAACTGTTGATAAAAAAATTTATTTTTATATGCAATTGCCAAATTAATCGAGTCCATTGTGCTAAGAGGATCACACGCTTTCAGTGGTAAGGAAATTTTTATTAATTTAATAATTAACGGTTCAAAAGCATATTTGAGTGACAATTTTTTATTTCAACTAGTACAAGCGGTGACAAGATAGATGGTATATTGTATAAATGTTATTTTTATGTCTCATTACGATATTTTTTGCAAGAAAACTAAAACCACCGTATAGATGTTATTTTGTCTTGTTTTTAGGTTATATTTGAAATTTTCTCTATTAAAATTTTAAATTCAATGTTTGAACTATTTAGAAGTCAAGTCCTAAGTCTCAATCTGTGAAAAAAATTACGAATTGGAAAAGTCGAGCAATTGAAAATTTTAATATTTTCCACTGAATAGCCAAATAATTCACTTTAGAAAAAACATTCAAATAATTTAGTTTAGAAAAGAAAAGAAATAAATGTATAAAAATATTAATCATGATTTTTAATTTATTTATGATCAACTTGATCTTCCTTTAGAATGAAAAAAAAAATCAATAAATAAAACACATGTATGTAATATAATATTATAAATAATAAAAAGTAATAAATTGGTGATGAATTTGGACTATATAGTTGATCTTTGTATCTATAAAAGTTTGGCAAAGTCGTATTGGAATGAAATAAAATTTGGTCATTTTGATTTCATCTTGCAATAGATAATGAAATTAATTTGTTTGGATGGTCAATTATTTGAAATGATGCTAGATTTAAATTTGAGTTTCAAACGCAAAAATATTAAAAATAGACATGATAAATTTCAAATGATTATTCAATGATTTCAGATGATTATTATTGAAATGGTCTATTTTTTTAATTACGTCACTAGGAATTAGAATTTTTGCTTCTAGCTAAATTTTTGCAGTAATAAAAATAATATATACATATGAAAAAATGAGATAAACTCATTTTTTATGAGATTAAAACAATATAGAGACTAAAATGATTTAATTAATAGTAATAATAATAATTAATGAAAAGGAAGCATGAAATCTAGTCAAAATCGATTATCATCATCAACAAAAAAAAAAAAACAAAAACAAAAACAAAAGCCACAAAATACAAAGAATGTATTTTTTTTAACAAAAAGTAAGGAGAGAGTATAAAAATAAATGAGAAATGATAAAAATATAAAAAAATAAAAGTCAGAGTAAAATTGTAATTAAAAATTTTAAAAAAAGTACACGGGGTAATTTCCTCATTTTAATAACTAAAATATTTTTTTTTATTTTAGCAATAATTGTCGTTTGCTGAATAATTTTATTTTATTATATTATTATTAAAATAAAATAAATATTATTATTAATAATAATATTTATTTTTAATTGAATTTATTAATTATTGTTTTAGAAAAAAATGTATTAATTATTTTTTATATACCACACGTAGTTAATTAATTTAACTAATTTTTTTAATATATATATATATTGTTACTTTATCTTTTTAATTTTTTCATATTTCCAATATATATAAATATAAAGCAGTTGCAGATACCAAAAATCTACTAAACTGTAATACCCCGAATATTCTTGCATGAACTTCTATGTGATAACATGTGTATAATGTATAGCATATGATTTAGTATTGGATAGCCATAGTGTCCAAAGTATTGGGAGGGAAATTGAGCACCAATTGAATTCTTTATAGTATTAGAAATTGAGCTAGTGGAAAGTGGGTCCCACTTTCTACTAACCTAATTTTCATAAGCTTTGGCTATGTTCATTGAACCTAGTCACTTTGTTTTCATTTTCATCTCTTTTCTCTCAAGCTATCAAGAACCCAAGAGCATTTTCTTCTCATTCTTCTCCTTCCTCTTTCTTCCTCCATTGGACAAGAGTAAATCATCAAAGGGGAAGCTTCATAAGGTAAATATCTAAATCATTTCTTTCATTTAAATCATGTATTGTATGACTTGGGAATTTCTTTTCTTCTTCTTCTTCTCTTTCTTTTGGGGTTCACCCAAATGGGTTTCTATAAATGGGAAATTCTTTGAGGAAATGCTTTTAAATGATGATTTATAAACATGATTTGGAAGTATTGAGTATGTAGAAATGGATTTTCAAAAGTGGATTTCAAACTTTCCCCATTTTTTATGATAATGGGATTGATTAAATGAGTTTATAGAATCTTTGTTGATTCTATGTTTTGATCTATGAGATGAGTTGGTATATGGGTCTATTGCATGATTTAGTAAGAGATTTAGTTTTGGGGAAGAATTGATTGAATTTCTCCTTCCCT
The DNA here is from genome assembly GCA_949750685.1 of Vernicia montana. Lineage (NCBI taxonomy): Eukaryota > Viridiplantae > Streptophyta > Magnoliopsida > Malpighiales > Euphorbiaceae > Vernicia > Vernicia montana. The sequence continues at coordinate 8,474 of CATKHJ010009975.1, read as the reverse complement.
ATACATTTGAGGATTTTACCAGAAAATCCTCCCCATGATCGTCACATGTGTAGACACATGATCGTGTGTCTGGGCGTGTGACAAGCTTTTTAAGAATCTGTACATATTTTCATGGCCACACGTGCAGACACACGATCATGTGGTAAGCTATTTAGCATTCTGTATAAATTTTCAGTGTCACATGTGCAGACACACGATCGTGTGTCTGAGTGTGTGACAAGCTTTTCAGATTCTGGATAAAATTCACTTCGTCACACGGGCAAACACACAATTGTGTGTCTGGGCGTGTGATAGACTCCAACATGTTTTTCTTTCAATAATTAGCATTGATAAATTGGGTCAAGTTCATAGATTATATGATTTATTGTTATTTCTATATGGGTTTCTATAGATTCTTATAGAGATTCAATAAGAGATAGAGGGAATGAGGATGATGGAGGATGTGACCATCATATTTGTTTGCTCTAGGAATTGATCTCAAGGTTATTTTTGGATTCTTCATTGTTAAGGTGAGTGATACTTATACTATTATGATTGTGTTTTGAACCATGGGGTATTATTGCCTAGTTTTTCATGAACTACCAAATGTTTATTGATTATTGTTAAATATCCTTTTTGTGATATCAACTTCATTGTATTCATGAACCATGATTGAACCAAGACCATGTCTATTGTATAAACCTCTTAAGAATCAATGTATGATAATGACCTATAATTCATGATATCCTTTTTGTATGAAATCCATGACCATGACCATAAAGCAGAAAACTCCAACTCTGATGTGGGGCAAGACATCAGGCATTGTGCACAATGTACTCCATTGGATAGAGTAAAGTATCCAAGCTCTAGCTAGGAAGGGCTATGGTGTCCTAGCCGTGAGATCTGATCAATTTTGCGCAAAGATGAGGGTATGCTTCGAAAAGAAGAGCCTCTACCTCTAATGTTTATGAGTGAATATGTTCTATGTCTCAGTTCTCAGTAACACCTTATGGTATATACTCATTCTTATGGGGAACGTTAAGATATATGAACCTCTATTCAAGTTATTGCTATTTCTACTAAAGATGATATGTACATGATAAATGAAACCTATGAACCATTGTTATTGAATGAATCATTACTATTGTATGAACTATGAACTATTCCTTGTGAGCCATCCTTGAAACACCAAACCTTACAAGTATGGTAGTATAATCATTACTCACTGCTTTATCTCATTAGTGATTCCATTTTTCAGGTAAGCTATAGTTTATCATTTCGGTTTTCAAGGCGTTCTTCTTCCCCAGTCCTCGAAAACCTAAATGATTAATGTAAAGCTTTATTCCTTATATTTATGATTTGTATATAGGATGATGTAAACATTTAGACGCTTTATGGTAAATGTAATGAATGGTATTCTTTTAGCCTTTAAAGCATTGACCTATAGATGATATGATATGTAAGATTAACTAAGATATGATTATTGATGAATATATGAATCAAGAATGATATTGATGAGTATGGAATAACATGATTGTCAGGTTTAGATCTTGGGAGATTGCATGATATTGTTATAGATGCTTGATTGATAAGATTCCTACGGGTTTTCGATGGTCTTAAACCTACCCATACCTTAGGATCGTCACGGCTCGAAAGTTAGGTCGTGACAAATATATACCAATTTATGGTATATGTATACCATTTACTTTTACTTTATATTTTTATATTTTTTATATTTCTAATATGTATAAATATTAAGTAGTTGCAAATACCAAATATTACCATATTTTCGTAAACATATACCATTTACTATTGTTTTTTTTTTAAGTGTGCTAATGCACTTCTTGACATTATTATAAATTTATCAAAATATTTATTGATAGCAAAAATATTGACTACATCAATCAATTAAAATGTATAAAAATAAACAAATTTTTTTTCTTATTATTACTTTTTTTTTACCAATGTTAGTTTCTATTATTTTTCATTTTAATTAGTTTTCATTTATTAAAATATATTTGATTATTAAGAGCTCATTTCATAAAATAAAAAATAAAAAAAATAATTTTATAATAATATTAAGAAGACATTTAGAATTGTTGAGATTTTTTTTAAAAAAATAATATTATTAGGTTGTCATTCCAAGAAAACTCATTTCAAGAAAACTCACCATCACATATATGATATAAAAGTCAATGGGAGTATTTTTGTAATAAAAAGTAGCTGGATAGGCATTTTTTAAAGTTTTTTTAGTGTATTTTTATAATATTTTTTCCTTTTTTATGTATTTGTGTAAAAAACCCTATATTTTTCTCTTTGGGAATGGGTACCGTGCTGTGGATTGTCAACTTTGAGATCTACCCTTTAAAGGTTCAGAGGTGTTTGTGGAGGAATAACTGCAATAGCAAAGTGGATATCAAATCTCATAGTTTGCCTAGTCCTTCCTTTCTTTGACTCAAGCCATTAGTACTAGGATTGAGTACGGGTGGGTCCAATTTGAATATTTGAAAATCTCTAGGATTGAACCAAAATTCGAAGATTTGGATTTGAATAAAACATAAGTAAAAAAATCTCTGTATTGTATTGTCTCGAAAATTTTCGAGACAATATAATTCGGGGATTGAATATTTCAATACAATACAATCCAATTCAATATAATATTGAGATTCAGAGATTTTCACTATATTCTAATTCATTGATCTAATACTAAAATTAAACATAAGAAGTAATTAATTAATTAAAAAACTACATTTAAGTAACTTCAAATATAATTATATTAGTATTTTATTTAATTCAAATAATTTTAATCTTGACGTATATACTACTTAAAGCTAATATATAATTTCTTATAACCACTTTCTAACTTTTTATACAAACTATTAACCTATTGCAAATAATTTCTTATTAATAATGTATCACAAAAATATTAATTAATAAAAAAAATTATTAATGAGAGGCACTAGGCCTGTTGATGTGAGGGATGCTGAGAGGCACTTGGCCTATTGGTGATGGTCTTAAGAGGCGCTGGTCCTGGTTGTCTTATGGTTTGCGTCTTAGACGGTCTACTTCTGTCTTAGGCTTGTCTTCTAAAGCCTAATTTTGGGTGAGCCATTTTTATTTCTCATCAGTTAGTTTAACAAGGTTTTGGTATCATCAAAACTAAACCAAGATGCACGGGTGTTGCCTAATATACATCAAGAAAGGGGGGTTGAATTGGTGGGTAATTAAAAAATTAATTGAGTAAGGTAGAAAGAAAAGTATGAACATAAGGATTGATAGTGGTTCAGATTATAACTAATCCTACATCCACTCCCCAATCACCAATTAGATATTTCACTATCAATGGAGTTTTAACAAGTTCACTCTCAATTTAGAGTTTAAGCTCACACCAAACTTTACAAGTGTTTTTAATAGGCTCAACTAAAAACCTCACAAGTGTTTTCACTAAGATTAACACTTAAACCCAACAAGAGTTTTCACTAAAGCTCACTCCCCAATCTAGGTAGTGTTTAATGGCTAACACTAAACCCTTTGAGCAATGAATGCTCTTACAACAAACACACAAGGTGTTAAATGAAAAATTGAAAGCTTGAGAATTAAAATTGCAAGAGTTTGGTTGTTAAAGAAGTAGTTGGTGTTCATTGAAGTCTTTTGGTGGGGATATTTATAGTTTCCCACCACCAAAGAGCTGTTACAAATAGGCTCAAACCAAATCTTGCTTCAACAACTAGAAAATTTGCATTAAATACTTTGTCAGACAAGAATCGCGGTCGCTACATGTATATTGCAATCGCTATATTCACATGTGTCCAATGGCTAGTGCCACGTGGCAGATTTTCGTTCACTACTGATGTTACTATTAGGACTCTTCTCAACTTTATGAATATCGCAGTTGCTATGTCTCTTTCACGGTCGCAATCAAGCTTTGGAGCTAGGAGTTGCGTTCTCGACATTGATCGTGAACCTCTTTGGATGAATATTGTATTTTCTGTTTAAACGATATCGCGATTGCCACATATATGTTATGGTCACGACAAGCCCATTGCGAGTGTTACATTCCTGTTGCGAGCGCGAATTAGGAGTCTAGCAGAATACTTAGAGAATTTTCTAAGTTATTGAATCCCAAGTTTTTCTAAGACATTTTATCTGTCAAAATACACTTAGATGAATTATTAGAACTATTCAATTTGATTGTCAAGATCAAAATATAAATTGACTAAATTGAAGATCTAATTTAGATCAATAATCTTTCCCTTTTTGATTTTGACAATTAAATTGAATTTGAGATAAAATAAAATTAAGTAAACAAAATATAAGACTCCCCCTGAATAAATGATCCTTACAATTTTTAAGGAAAAATTTATTTTCTCCCCCTTAATCAATTAAGTTTTATTTTCTCTCCCTTAATCAAGTAAATTTTCAAATTCATTGCACTTCTCCCCCTTTGGCAAGATAAAAAAGAGAAAATTAAAGGCAATTAATAATATTTAATAGAAATTTTAAACAATGATTAAAAGGGAACATAAAATTAATTTAATTATGAATATTAATTATCACAAAGGCATTTAAGGTAAAAAAAAAAATTAAATAAAGGAAAACACATATAAGAGATGCATCAACTAAGTGAAATTTGAAGAACTTCATTCAATTAAATTAAAAAATACAAGATGCTTAAACAAATGAAAAGAAAACAAGTAAAGAAGTAGAAATTAGAAAATAAATATTTTATGGCCCAAGCTCTAAGATTCTTCTTCTTGTTCTTCTTGCTCTTCTTCTTCACTCAATTCCTAATCTTTCAAGTCACATGGAGGGATTCCCATTTTATTTTGCATGTCCACAATATCTCCATATATATGATATAGAAGATTTAGCCTTTTCATAATCTTGCTAAACATTTTTTTGACTTTGGAGGATGATGGAACTCTAGAAGAGGTTTGGGTCTCTTGTTCTTTTGAGATAATTTCCTCCACTTGGGAAGGACCTCCATTTGGAATTACAACCCTTGACCTTTTTCTAAACTTTTCTTGAACACCCACCTCTCCAAAGATGTATTCATATACACCATTTCTTTTCCTAATACACTTGGAGTGTATCATATACTCAATGTCTAGCATATTTGAAGAGGGTGAAAGAAAAGTGTGGAGAATGGCTTTATTGGGTAAGGTGAGAGCACCAACATGGTTTGAAATTCTTGTGATATGAGAAGAGAGAAGAATTACACCCTTAGGTGTTTTGGCAAAGTGTAAAAATTGGTCTATAAGAAAACGGGCGGTTTGGATGGATTTTTCTTTGATTAAGCCAAAAAGGAAGAAGAGGTCCTTTTGAGTTACCTTCTCATTACCATCTCCTCCTATATTTATTAAGAAGGTGATAATTCGATTTTAGAACCTAAAAGTTTAAGGTTCAAATTGTTTGGCTAAAGAAGATTTAGGATCATACCTAGATTCAATGGAGAGTTCCCTCTAAAAGTCATTGAAATCCATGTCAAGCTCATTTAGGTTTGATGCCCCTACCTTTTGAAAATTAAAGATATCCGCTACTTCCTCTAGCCTTAGCCCATATTCTTTTCCAAAAAATCAAAAACGAATGCCATAATGGCCATAAGTAGAGGAAAACTTCTTTTCTAGGACAAGAGTGTCAAAGAAATGCCCATCTTCGGTGGGAAAGATGAATGTCCTCCATTGAAGATTGTCCAAGTAGTGGACAAAATCTCCCTCTATACCTAAAGTCCTAAAATCAGAAAGCTTTGGGATTTTGTTGGCTAAAACAAGTTTGGATTGCAACTTCTCCCAATTTTGTTTTTCTTCCTTAGTGACCCCTTTCATAAGTTCAAGAAGTGAGAGTTCTTGAGAAGTTTAGGGTTTTTTCCCTTTAGAAGACCTAGAGGGCTTGGTTTTAGGTGTCATTGAATAAAATAGAGAAGAAAATAGAGATGAAGTGAAAATTTAAGAGGAGAAAAAGTGAGCAAAATATAAGAAAATGAGAGGGAATGCTTTGAAATAGTTGTGAATAGTGTGTGAGGTGAAATAGGGGGTTTATATAGGCATTAGATGCCCAAAAAAAGTAAAAAATGGCTATATTTGGCATTAAATGAAAATCTGGCCGTTTTAAAATGGCTATATTTTTTTTAGTCAGAATTGAAAATCACGTTCGCGAAAGGGGAGTCGCGACCGTGATATTTAAATTTACTGAGTAACGGTAAAGAGAAAGATGAATTTCGCGTTCGCGAAGAAGAAAATGCGACCGCGATCTTTGAAAATTGCCAACGGGCAGGAGAAATTTAAATGTCGCACTTGCCAATGGCCTGTAGCGACCGCGATTTAGAGGTTTTTAAGAAAATAAAAGGAATTTTTGAAAAAATTATATGCAATTCAATTATCATCAATTTGAGTAATAAAAAATAATATGAATGCACATCTTTAAACATTTAACAAGTATACATATGGCAAATAGCATCTTAACCATAAAGATTATTGCACAAAGTCAAACAAATGGAGAATTTATAAGCATTATTTATGATAAAGAATTGCAATTGACTATAAGTAATCAAGATATACATAGAGAAAGTCATACAAATATGATAGTGAAAATAAGTTTTTATGTCAAGGAGATCCCATCAAGCATCCCAAGCCCCCTCTTAATGAAGTTCAATCTTTCTTCATTTTAAGGCTTAGTGAAAATATCAGCCAATTGGTTAGTTGTATCAATGAATTCTAATACATCTCCATTTTGCACATAGTCTCTCAAAAAATGATGCCTAATGTCTATATGCTTGCTCCTAGAATGTTGGGTGGGATTCTTTGAAAGGTTTATTGCACTAGTATTATCACATTTGATGGGAATGTGATCAAGTGCTTGTCCATAGTCCTTAAGTTATTGTTTCATCCAAAGAACTTGAGTGCAACAACAACCCGCCGCCACATATTTCGCTTCGGTGATGGACAAGGCAACCAAAACTTGTTTCTTGCTAAACCAAGAAACTAAGCACTCACCAAGAAAATGGCAAGTTCATGAGATACTCTTTCTATCTAAGAGACTACCGGCATAATCCGCATCAGAACCAATTATGCTAAATGAAGAATCTCTAGGATACCATAATCCTAAATGTAATGTTCCATGTAAATATTACAAAATCCTTTTGACCACATTTAAATGGGACTCTTTAGGAAAAGATTGAAATCTAGCACACAAGCATACACTATATATAATATCGGGTCTAGAAGTTGTAAGATAAAGAAGTGAGCCAATCATACCTCTATACTTCTTTTCATCTACAATCTTACCCATTTCATCTTTGTCAAGCTTGGTTGATGTGCTCATTGGTGTCTTGCTACTCTTGAAACCATCTATTCCAAATTTCTTCAATAATTCTTTGGTGTAATTGGATTGGTTGATGAAAATCCCATCTTTGCATTGCTTGATTTGAAGACCAAGGAAGAATTTGAGCTCTCCCATCATGCTCATTTCAAATTCCCTAGTCATACACTTAACAAACTCTTCACAAAGATTTTCATTAGCAGCACCATATACAATATCATCAACAAAAATTTGAACAATGAATGTGTCATGATTGTGCTTTTTCACAAAAAGAGTAGTGTCAACCTTTCCTTTTACAAAATAAATTTTAAATAAAAAGGAACTAAGCCTTTCATACCAAGCTCTAGGAGCTTGTTTTACTTCATACAAAGCCTTAGTCAATTTAAAAACATGATTAAGAAGTTTAGGATCCTCAAAACCGGGAGGTCGTTCAACATAAACTTCCTCTTCAATAAAGCCATTTAAAAATGCACTTTTCACATCCATTTGAAATAGTTTAAAATTCATGTGACAAGCAAATGCAAGTAATATTCTAATAGCCTCTAATCTTGCCACCGGAGTATAAATTTCATCATAGTCTATGCCTTCCTCTTGGTTATACCCTTTGACAACCAATCTAGCTTTATTCCTAGTAATGAAACCATGCTCATCTAGCTTATTCCTAGATACCCATTTACATCCAATAATTGGATGATTTTTGAGTTTAGGAAAAAGTTCCCAAACTTTGTTTCTCTCAAATTGGTTGAGTTCCTCTTGCATAGCAATCACCCAACACTCATCATTTAGAGCCTCATCAATAATCTTTGGCTCAAATTGAGAAACAAAGGCAAGATAATTATCTAAGACTTTAAAGTGAGATCTAGAACTTATACCCTTTGAAGTTTCACCAATGATGAGTTCTTTGGGGTAGCTCCATTCTTTTGATCTTCTTGTTGTTGAGGTTAAACTTTAACATCTTATTGAGTCTCCTTATTCACCATCTATTTCCTTAAATTGTCCTCAATTTCAAGCTTTTCAAATTCACCTACAAAATCATCAAGGACACTACCTTTCCCAAGATCAAGCTTACTAGATTCATAAAAAACAACATTCATATACTCTTCAACCACTAAAGATTTCTTATTAAAGACTCTTAAACTTTGCTAGTGGTGGAATAGCCAAGAAAAATACCATCATCC